>WBMW01002316.1:70199-85058 GCA_013396635.1 Penelope pileata
CTGAGTGCCTGGGGGTCGCGGCTCCGGGGGTGTCCGCAGCGCAGCGGCTGTTGGCTGCCGCCGGAATCCGCTCTTAAGCGCGTCTGAGCTTCATTAATTGCTTTTTTTAATTACGCGGTGCCGGGGGCTCGTTGCTGTGTCTGCGAAGTGGCGGTGTGCGCTCCGGATCGGCTTTTGGTGCTCTTCGGCACGGCGTTCCTCTGGGAGGCAGTTCCTAGGCGGGCTCCCGCTCACCAGTTCGAATCCCCAGTTCTTTATTCCCTGCCCAACTCCTCCTCGAGGTGCTCCGGTCAGGGCCGTGCCCAGCAGCAGACCGGGGAGGCTCAGGGAGGGCCAGGGGATGGTTCGGTCAGCGTCCCCTCCGCTGGGAGCGACCGCCATACGCTGCCGTTAAAGCTCCTCCAAAGGGAGGCAAAGTGTGTGAGCAGCCTTCGGGGTCCCCCAGCCCCAACAGAGGGCCCTTCTCGCACCTCTCTGTATGGTATGGCTGCTCCCTGGGGGGAGATCCCCTTGTTCCTGAAAGCAGTGCTGTGTGATCGGCTCCGTAGTTCAGGGAATGGCATGGGGTGCCACCGTACCCATTTAGGGCTTTGGTTTTGTTAGGGTTCTTGTCTTTATTTTAAAGGCAAACGTAAGAAATCTCATGATTTTAAGTGCTTGTGTTATTAAAATTCTAAAATCTCAGAATAAATGTGAGTGAAATGCACATTTTTTTTGAGAGTTTTCTGTAAGGAGTTTCTGACTGTCCCAACCCCCAGCTCTGCTTTGTGGCTTCAGCAGGGGACGAGCTGGGGCCTTGGGCTCTACAACCAACACACCCATAACAAGCTCGTGCCACTCCCCAAGGCAGGGCTTACATCTTTCATTAGACAGAAAGTCATTTAAAAAAACTACGCTGCAACTTGCTAGCTTTTGCTCTCATGGAAGCCTTCGTGACCTCAGCAAAACTTTGTTTTGCCTTTGCCCCAACCCCGTGGCCTGTGAGCCTCAACCTTGGAGTGCATTGGTGGCCCAGCATTGCTAAAAGCAGCAGAAGTTTGTTAGCTTCCAGCCAGAACTGCCTGCTTGAAAATACTCAAAAATATCCCTTCTTGTTTCTTTTAGTCTTGTTTCTTCTGTACTCTTAAAAATGTCTCAGTACAGCAGCTATGAATCGTCGAGTGGATTGCCTTGGAAGGGGGAGCAATACCAGCAACACCACTGTAAAAGTGAGCTGTGTAAGCATGCGATGTGTGTTAGATATTGGATTAATACAAAGTAGTGTCATAAATCAGTGAGATGCCACTTGCTTAAAGAGCTGTGAGGTATTATGAGCTGTTAGCAGTGAGAACCCAGCGCTCATTCCGCATCAAAGTGCTCCCTGGTGTGAAAGGCAAGGGTGGGTGACAGATAGAGGCAGGCAGCCCGTGCCCCTGGTGTTTGGAAATTCTTTGTTGTTTGCTTTGCAGAAGCAATTTAACGTGGCACCATCGAATGGTGCACTTAGTAATTGCTTTGCTAGGTCGATGGAGTTTGTTTAGAAATAGTAGGGGATGTTGGGGATGGAAATTCTTTTAAATATTGCCATATACTTGCTACTTCACAGCATCCACAGAGCAATAAAAACCAATAAAATTACGGCGTGTGCTTTTTCTGGCCCCAATTCCACTGATCTGTGTACTTACATATGTTTAATTTCAAACATCCAAGTACTCCTCTTGGAATTAGTGGGCCTGTTCTTAGGCTTATTGTTAAGCTTGCATGTAAACGTTTTCAGGGTCAGGATTTATTTTCACAAAGTTCATGGGCTAAACCCGTCGTGTGTTTTCATACTGACCGTGTGGTCTTCTGCATCAGACGCTGCAGGTGGCTGCTGTCTGCCTTGGCACTCTGGACACACAGCAGGATGCTGCCCGGGCCATGCCAAGCTGCTCTGCAGTGCCATGGGTGTCCCCTGCCTCTGTCAGGTGGTCCTGGTGGCACAGTCCCGTCTGTCCTCATAGCTCCTTGTTTTGATTGCTGATAGTTTTTGGAATTCCTTTCTGGAATTTGGGCTGAAAAACAGGGTGTCTCCAGTTGAGTCTCTGTTAGCTGTGCCTTAAATGCTGAAAACAAAAGCTTGTCTAAGTATGCAGCTTGATCTAAAACCAAGTCACCTCTGAAAAGCCAAGATTTTAAGTTACATCTTGCATTTCTGTGATTTTTTTTCCCACCCAATGAATAGAAAATATTTTTCAAAAATGGAACCTTATGGTAACTTAGCTCAATATCTGTGGTCTCATTTTTCATTGGAAGGAAGTAGTGATGTTGCTTTGGATCCCTGGTGCTTTGTTAAGAATCTCTAGAATTCTCTTGCTGTTGTTACAGCAGAACAGACCAAATCAGTCAATGAAGTAATTGAGGTTATAAATGTGTCAGATCAATATTATGTTCCGAGTTAATTGTGGCCTAGCAGCCTGTAGAAAGGTAGAGTTGGTTTGCTTTGGGTTGGGTGGCAGACGTTGCATTTGCCTGGCAGCTTTCCCTTCCCTCCACAGAAAAAAATTGTTTGTATATCTCCTTGTAGAGATTTGCTAATGCTTAACTTCTGTTTCGTGATTCTCTCCCAAGAGCTTGTGCAAGTATGGTGGAACCCGTTGGGATGCCGGTGTCAGGCATCCCGTGGGCTACAGGTCAGGGAACGGTCAGAGTGAGCCCAGTTATTGTCATGGAGCACGGCAGTGTTCCTGTCCTCGTCCTTACATGTCAACGCTTCTGTTGGCTTGAGTTGCGCTCGTCACACAGACTTCGCTCGAATCCAGGATGTCCTTCACAGACATCCCTCTGCTAATGCAATGTTATTTTCAAAATTTTGGCCCTGAAAACCAAAGAGTTAATTAATAATTAACGTCAGAGGATTTGAAGCTTTTCCATGGCTTTCTTTGTCTTTCAGGTTGGGCACTAATGGAATGTACTTTTTGATGGTGATTGTATGGTCCCCAGATAAGCTAGCGTGTTCTGCCATGAGAATTTTCACGGAATCATAGAATGGTTCAGGTTGGAAGGGACCTTAGAGATCACCTTGTTCCAACCCCCCTGCTATGGGCAAGGACAACTCCCACTAGACCGGGTTGCCCAAAGCCCCATCCAGCCTGGCCTTGAATGCTTCCAGGGAGGGGGCATCTACATCCTCTCTGGGCAACCTGTTCCAGTGTCTCACCACCCTCACAGGGAAGAATTTCCTCCTTATATCTAGTCTAAATCTACCCTCTTCCAGTTTATAACCATTACCCCTTGTTCTGTCATTATCTATCCTTGTAAAAAGCCCCTCCCCAGCTTTCCTGTAGGCCCCTTCAGGTCCTGGAAGGCTGCTATCAGGTCCCCCCGCAGCCTTCTCTTCTCCAGGCTGAAGAGTCCTAATTCTCAGCCTGTCCTCATAGGGGAGGTGCTCCAGCCCCCGATCGTCTTTGTGGCCCTCCTTTTTGTGTTTGTTCTGTAAGGACCAGTGCGTGGTGGGGTGTTTGGATACAGTAGGAACATCTAGGAATCAAGATGTGTCGCAGTTTTTCCAGATATTGTTTTGATTGGCATTCCTGGAAAAAAAACGTTGGCTGGTATCGGTGGGCCTTCTTAGTCCATGCGTTTATTTTGTCATAATGTGCATGCTTTTGTCTGTGTACCTTGCTTTAGTACCAGGTGAAATGAGCTGCATCAGCAGATGTTCTCTGTGGCTGTATAATAGACCTGTGCTGGGGTTTTCTGCTGGTATAGCCATGTCATCCAGATCATTCCCCGACCTGACATTGCTACCTGCTGCACTAGCAAAAACAAAGCAAAGCCAAGAACCTCCCCTCCAGGCTCTTCAGCTAACCACATCTCAGTTTCAGCTCTTCGTGTGGTCCACGGTTATGCATTTGATTTAAGCTGCTTCTACACAGTTGGAGGTTCAAAGTTACAGGAAAAAAATCAGTAACAGCTATTGCCAACTCATGCGGGGGATGCCTTGTTGTTACTGCCTGCTTAATGAGTTTGCTTACCAACAGCCCATTCTATAATGCATTTTTTCTCTTTTTAGTAGATCTGTTCCCCTGCCCCACATCATCATTTTCTCCTGCAGTTTTTTTTTTTCTTGTCAGGTTTAAAATTTGATTGTAACCAAACTGAAGTAAATGCTGATGCATCACAAGACCACATAGATCCTCATGTCTTCTGTGGGCTTTCTGGTCTTTCTAAGAGTTTGCTATGAGCCCCGTTTTGTGCATATAGCTTTAATTGTACCCTTCGTGCAGTACAAAGCTGCCCCTGTTTTTAATTGAAATTACTTTTTTTAAACTTCTGAACACTTTCTAAGCTAAGTGTCCTCCAGAGCAGGCTGATGAGGCTTGCCTGCTGTGCAGCTTCCTTTTCCTATCTTTATTCATTTGTTCTAGAGGGGCTTTCTCAGCCTTATTGTAACTGACAGAAGCTAACGAAGCTCACCTAACGTGCAGGTCTTGATGAATTAATAAAACAGTTCTGTATCTGTGCTAGATCTTGCTTTTATGTTAATTAAAAATTAGTGCAAGTCCATTCCAGGACTATTTTACAAGCAGTTCATTGCTGAGCTGTCATTACTCCTTCTGATTAAGATTGAAGCTTTAAAAATTACAAGGTTTCCTGCCGCGTGGCAAAGGAGTATAAAACGCTCTTTGTTCCGTATTGAATGCCTTCAGAGTTGTGTTTTGCTTCTTAACCATTGTAATGCCTTTTAAATGCTAAAAGTAAAGCTAATCTCGTCCAGGTTACAGGGGGTGCAGATATGTTTGTGTGCTTGTGGGTCTGCCATGCATTTTATCTGAATGTCTTACAGAGCTGTTTGTGCTGGAGCTTCACATGCGCATTACCAAGCTTGGTAAGAATTCAGTGACATCCAAACAAATGTTTCCTTTCCAAATTGCCTATAAAAATTCTACTTAGTCTGGCAGAATAACCACCGAGCGGTACCTGTTATCTGCTGGATGGCTCAGCACTCTGTTCAGTGCTGATACTCTTATACCCTGCAGCTCGTGCTGTGTCTGGCGGGCTGGAAGTGAGACAAGCAGTGTGTACAGCAGCAAGCTGTCTAGGTGTACTTCTACAGCGTGGGCAAGGTTCTGTATGAATAATGCTTGCGTTTTTAGCTGTGGGTAGTTTTCCCCCTCTGAAACCCATTTGACTGATGCGACATATCTATTGACTGTGGCTCTTCTGCTTTCTGCAGGGAAAATAACTTTCCAGTGAAGCAAAAGTGAAGGTGAATCAGTAGTGCTAAAAAGGAGAATCAGCAACACAGCTTGTCTATGCTCTTGACCTGAGCTGTCTTGCCGTGTAAGCAGAAAAAGAGAATCTATGGGAAAATTAACACTAAAGTGAGTGGTAATGCAGAATTTTCGGTTACTGGAGTGTGAAATGAAACTGTTACCATTCTTTTCTTCAGCAGTAAGAGGTGTGTGCTGTGCTAATACAGAAATGCCACAGAAGTGTAATACTTTCCTAAATAATATTTTGAAAAGTTTGGAAAGCTGTGAAGCCAGGAAGTGTTCATTGCTAGGTGTCATGACATTATGAAGTGGGGGATGTTTGATGAAGAGCTTTTGGATACGGTTTGACATGTTATTTCCTATAAATTACTACGACAGTGCAGATCTCACTGCAGCTATCATTTGTCTTCAAAGAACCATCTCGAGTTCAGTGAAGGCAGCTTGGCTCACAGAGCTCCAGTGCAGCTGGGAGACACGAACAACGACATCACGCTGTGAGTTTCGTGCCTTGGAGGGTCAAGGAGGAGAGATTTGTTTTAGCTGTGGTGTTGACTGGTGAGGATAACAGGGGAGTTGTGTTGCCTCACCTACTGGAACAAATACACTGAAACCTGCTACATTTTAAGGTTAAAAGAAGGAAGGGAGAAGAGACTTCACTACGCTGCACTAATAGGTGTTAGGAGTAGCTGCTATCCCATATCATATATGCAGTTTTTTCAGACAGTGTATTACATGCTGAATGCTGCTTAGTCATCCCTGGGGTTTCATTGTACAATTTAATCTGCATCTGGAGCTTCATGGAGTCCTTTATGGGCATGAGTGCAAGCTTTCTGCCTGGTCCTGCTTGCAGGGCAGCAACTGCGTTCAGCCCAGTTAGGTGATTATACCCATTATGGGATTTCTTTGCCAGGGCTGAATTGCTGCTGTTGCAAATCTCATTAGCGTCCTTCTTTTCTTGGACCTTTATATTTAGAAAGTTTCTAAATATAAACAAATTTATATATATAAATGAATTTGGTTTAAAAAAAAAACAAACCAAAAAAAAACCTCACCAACAACTCTGTACTTAATGTTTTCTTTCAGGTTTTTTTTCCCCTCTTTTATTTTCAAATCTTGACTTAAAGTCCTTCTAAACTTATTTCTAGCGTTTAGCATTTTTTGCGGAAGAATGAAATTGAAATATAGGTGAAGACACCTCATAGAAATCTGATCCAAAATGTTTTTTACCAGCTTAACTGCTGTTCCCTCTGCAGCCTTGCTTTTACTTGTTAGCTGTGCAGTAAGTTTATTCTTTGGGTGCTGTCAGCAGTTGCAGTAGTGAGGAGCTTGGACGATGTGTTGTTTAAATGGAAGATCTGTATAAATGTTATTATCAACGTTAATTGTAGAAAATGTCATGGAGAGGTTTTACTGGGGGGATTATCACATAAATCACCACAACAAAAATTTGGAAAATGGTAAATTAGTGATGGAAAAGTAATAAACTTTTTATAAGGTAACACATGAGTTATTCCCTTAATTTTCCATGTGATGCATAGGTGCATATAGAAAGAGAGACATCAGATTGCTTTTGTTAGCATCATAGATCTTCCTGTAATCCAGAAGTTACGTTCTGTCCTTTTTTTTAAGGATAAACTTACTTAGTTTTCTGACTTAATGGAAACCTGCTTCTCAAATTTGAAATAAAATGGAAGCAACAAATGTAAAAAAAAAAAATAAAAATAAAAAAAATGGTGGAATAACAAATTATTTCATCAGGAGCAGTGGGTACTGGTCACTATCAGATATTAAAACTGTACTTAAATGTATTTAAATATTTACTTATAAAATTGTATTTAAGTACATCGGTAAAACTCTTTAGTGGAAAAATGCTCTGCCTTAACATGAATTGAAGGGGATTAGGATTTAATAAAGTGAATTACTGTTTCTGTTTGAGGGGAAAAATGTTTTTCCCCAAGGTTTTGATTTTTAAAACTGCCATCTTTCTTCCCAGATGTTCCCGAATACATTATGCATTGTTTTATAACAACTCTAATCTTTAATACGATTATCTGTAAACTTCCTTTGTTTACTGAGGGATTTTTCAGATTATCAAATCATTCTATACACAAATCCTGCTCTTCTTGGTGCGTACTTTTAAGCCTCCATTGCATTCTCTAGGCAGCGTCCCAAATGAAGTTGATGAACGTAAATTAATGATGATTATCATCTTCACATTGGGAGGTGAAATCGAGTCTCCTGTCTCAATTCACGGTTCACTTCCAGCACTGGGTAATGAGAGCAGGTGCACTCGGGCACCAGAGCATGTGAATTGATTTGCAGTATAAATATAGACAGGTTATTTATGAGTGTATGGAATTCAGGAGAGAAAACAGAGCTAAAGTTGTCATTTGCTTTTTAAGAATTTGCTTGGTGTGTTTTTTGTAATACTCACACGCTAAAGGGAGAGAAACTATTGTGGCACTTGTGCAGTGCGGTGCTCCGTTATCCTGGGTCATGGCACAGTGGTGAATAAGAGGGGAGAGTCCCTCCATCCCAGTCCTCCACATAAATGTAAATTTTTCAAAGCCCTGTGTGGAATTTCTTGAGATGGTGCAAGCTGTGCGTTTTCTCTTGCTTGAAATTGTCAGAACGTGCCATGGGGAAAAACGTCAGATGTTCACATGGCCTCTTCCCCAGCAGCATCTGCCCTCCCCATCCTTCCTCCTTGTGTGCAGGAGTTTGCACGCAAGATGTAGCAGCAGAAGTAAAAAGTAAGCAAAATAGGATGTGCCTTCGAAGGACAAATCAGTACGGTGATAGCTGCCTTTGCTGGCAAAATCCTGAGTAAGCAGCTGGGCTTGGCACTGTGCCCGGAGGTGAATGTGTTCCAAGCCCTTGGTTCTGGCTGAGGTCTCGAGAAATGTCCCTTGTGAGGGCGTCAGCTGCCCTCTGTCGCTTCACCTTGGATGCTGAGAGAAAAAAATGGCCTCTGGTAGCTAGGACCAAGGGTATGCAAGGCTGAAAAAATCAATCGATGTAGGATCAGTTGCATTTAGAAACACCTTGGTTTCTTTTGCGTGTGGTGAGCAGCAGGAGGGATGGCATCTTATGTCTGCCTGTGGCACTCGGGGCAGCAGGAGTGCTGGGGCAGGAGGTGTCACCTGTCCCCTGCGCAGCTCCATTCCTGTTCCTCAGCCTCCCTCCCCACTAACCGTTTGGCTCCCCTTTGGGACAATTCCCCCTGTTGTCCCCGCAGGCTCCCAGGCACTGATGCCGGAGCAAGTGACAAAAGCAGCTGGACACCCAGCTGTTGCTGGAGAGGAGGGCAGAGAAGCAGCAGATGGAAGGACAAGCAGCTCTCCTCTGTGTCCACAGCTGTTCCTGCTGCCTTCTTGTGCAGGTGGCTGGCTCCAGAAGGGCTTCACAGAATGACTGCGATGGGAAGGGCCCTCTGGAGGTCCGCTGGACCAGCCCTGCTCCAGCAGGGACACCAGAGCAGGGTGCCCAGCACCACGTCCAGGCAGCTCTGGAAGATCTCCAGGGAGGAGACTGCACAGCCTCTGGGCAGCCTGTGCCAGTGCTCCGTCACCCGCACAGCACAGCAGTGCTCCTGGTGCTCAGAGGGAACCTCCTGTGTGCCACTGTGTGCCCATGGCCTCTGGTCCTGGTGCTGGGCACCACTGAGCAGAGCCTGGCTCTTGATGCCCTCTCTTCAAGCATTTTGACATTGATGCGATCCCCCTGAGCCTTCTCTGAGCGGAACACCCCCAGCTCTCTCGTGTGTACAAGACTAATATGTACAAGTCTGTGGGACTGATGACGTGGATCTCAGGCTCTCTCCAGTATGTCCAGGTCTCTCTTTTACTGGGGAGCCCAGCACTGGAACCCAGCATTCCAACTCTGACCTCATGAGCTCTGACTGGAGTAGAAGGATCACCTGTAGGCCACGCTTCAGCAAGTCTGTTTAGAAAGGGACAGAGAAGGTGGAAAGAAACAGGAGGGGAGTGCTCACTGGCTGAGCTGCCTGATGGCAGACCTCCCCACTTCTGGTTTGGTTGTGGCTGCAGGCCTGCAGTGCGTGCCCCTGAGCTCACCCCGTGAGGGGCCGGAGCCGCCGCGCTGCGCCTGCTGAGCTTTATGGGGCCTCTGAGGCTACTCCTGGACGTCAGGCCTATATCGGAGAAATACTGCCAACAGCCTTTTTATTGCTAACGCAGGAGAGGTTTAGCTGAGTACAGACAGTGATATTCTTAATTTTCCAGGCTGTTGCTATCTTATTCTCTAGCTGTCCCTAGACATCCTCACCATTTTATGTTTCCCCTCTAATGGCCTGAGCCAGGATGTCATAATATCCAAAATCAAATGTACCAGAAAATATAATAAATTAGAGTTGGGCTAGCAGAGTAATTGAAGAATAAACTGAATTTTAAACAACACAAGATTGTGTTATGAACTGATTGCTATGCACAAAATGCACCGGAGGAGTGGGACTTCATGTAGATTTACTATTGATGGCAGCTTTTCCTAGATTGCTATTGGTAATAAAGAAATGAAAATGGTTTGAACTTCTGAGTTAGTACCACAAGATAATGTTGCAGCAAAGGAGAAGTATCGTTCTAGTTACGCTGCAAAGTAATTCTGGAAGAAAAATTTTCTCAGTGCTTTATTTATTTGTTTAAGAGGTTTCCGTGGGTTTAACAATCCTGAAGCTTGTAAGGCCACCAAGTGAAGGCAGGTTTTGGCATGGAAAGAACCAAGTTTGTCCTTAACTCCTAATGTGATTTTTCTTTTTATTCCCAGTAAGAAATTACATATGAAATGTGCCTGTTGCAGTGGATTCCTCTCGAGAAAACTGAGTTTAGGAACATTTGGTGTTCCTAAGGAATTGTAAGGTTGTTTGTCAAGTCAGTTTTACAGCAGGTAGTCTGCATATTTAGTTTGAATAATTTCCGTCTAATTTTTATTTTTTTATTTTACAATTCTACAATTGTAATTCTAATATTCTACAACAACAACAAAAAGGAAAAGACACAAGGAAAAACCAGCAGATAACGTGTACATAGGACATCTTAAAAATACTCCCCTTGCTGTGATACTCATAGATATGTTGGGAGACACTCGTGCCCGTGTGCGATAGCATGAGAACTTCTGGTTTTGTGAGCTAGAACACATCTCAGCTGAGATGTGGTGGCTGAGGGTGCGTGCTCTCCTGGTCTCTTGGAATCTGAAATGAGATAACACTGGTGAAAGCCGCCTGGAGGCTGTTCTTACGGCTTCAAGTTGCAGGAAAGCCTGGGAAATGCAAGTAGTTGGTGGTGGCTGTTTGCTAAAAGATAGCAAATGGCTGGGTTGAAGAATCTCCGTGGGCTATTCGGAACTGGGTTCTGTGAAGAATTGGTGTCGAGTTAGTCAGGCTGCTGACATGCAGAGAAAACTTGAAAAACATTTTGGACCATGCCTTGTTTTCCATTCATCCGAATTTGGGGAATATACAGGAAATTCTGTAGGAAGAAGATTTTTTGGCAGCAATAGTTTCCCCCTCAAGTCAGGACTCCGCCACTTCGTTAATGTTCTGCAGTGAAATGCCAGCTAATGTGGCTCTCTAAATCAAATTTAAGCCTTCTTTGGTGGCAGAGAGAGCAGGAAGGCAAAAAAGCAGCGTTAATGCCTGGGAGAATGTCATTTGTAGTGGTAAGCAGTGTAATTTGTGTTTAAGTTGAAAGTTCTCTGTTTAAAGGTTTAGGTTATATTTAAGAAAGAAATTGTATTTGTATTCGTTACTCTTGTAAATAAGGTTCTTTACCTGGAACTGCAATGAAATACATTTTACTTTTAAACTAATTTATGACATAGTGATAAAGGTAGCCCTTGTGAGTTAAATAGGTGAATATATACATTGAGCTTCATCATTGTGACCCTCCTCTAAAGTGTTGTAAATTCCTTGATTTAAGTTACTTTACTTCTCTGTGCCGTGACCTAATGGAAGCAGAAATTAATCTAGAAGAAACAATTATTTGCCCTGTGTAATACCTATTTCACCTGTATAATATGTAAAATAAACTATTTTTCTGTACATATTTTGGGAACTTAATAACTTCTTGCATCCATCCTTCATTTCCATGGAAGTGGGTTCAGAGATCACCAGGAGGGAAGAGCAAGGACTTGGGTGGTTGACTTCCCCTCTGGGCTGCCTGTTGAGATAGGAAGTGGCAGTTCTGCAAATGAGCCTCCAAACACCACAGCTCCAGCTCTTAAATTTTGTGGCAGAAAGCTTGGGAGAAATCAATATCTGCCTATCACTTTGGTAGAATAGGCAGCCTTTAACCTGTTTAAAAAATAAAAATAATAATAATAAAAAAAGCTTGAGTGGTAGAAGAATTCCTACAGGCAAGTGTTGAGGAAAGTCATGCTCAGGATCTGTAGTTATTTCCACTTTCTTCAATGGCAAATTTTGATAATCTGTCTAAGGTACAGAGCTGTCCTATGCTGTTGATGACTGCTTTTTCCTTTTTTCCCTGTTCCACATCCCAGGTGACTTTTGATCACTTATACTAACAGCATATGCATTTTTGAGACTCTTCCCCAGTGGAATGTGACACTTAGAACAAATATTTGCATGGTGAAGAAAATTTGTATGGTCAATCTCTCTGTTCTAGTATTTGTCACTTAGTTAACTTGGCATAGCAAAATCATCATGCCATTGCAGCTTACTCCAGGTAAGACGACTTGAGAAACTTTGAGTGCAGTTGTTGATGAGGAACGTAATGGATAAATGGATTCTTTTAAAGGGTTTTGGAGCATCATTTTCTTCCAAAATTTCTTAGCAGCGTGGAAGAAAGCAAGCACTTCTGACAAAGTTTATTGCCATAGTAAATGGTAGGAGCAAGTCAGCAATATTGAGCAGTCCGGATCATTTTGGAAGCTGCAGGCAGTTGAATGATGTATTACAATGTAAGCAATATATTCTCTCCAGCGTTTAGAAGCAGAAAATCTAAACCATTTTTACAGGCTGAATACATCCTGAAAACATGCAGGAGTCATCAGAATTAACCACTGGAAAACAGCTCCCCGTTCAGCTCTGTGGTAAGGTGCCTGCCAGTCCTTGGAAGAAGGAGGAATGAGTGAGGGAGTGTTTAAAAATGAGTACCAAGGGGCTGGGGCATGGCAGTCCTGGGACCTGTGGTTTGGTGGGGAGCCCTTTTAGAGTTAACACTTGAAAGCCGGAGAAACTTCAGAAAAGAGTTATGAAAGTAAGTAGAGGGCTGTCTTATGATGTTTATTTAAGAACCCTCCTTCCCTCATCTAATTAGTAACTAAGCCATGGTGTGTAGAAGCAATGGGAGGTTTCATGCCTTAAAGGGCTGTTTACATATCTGGGGGCACTTGGGAGTCACTGACAGGCAGTGGATGAGGCTGGGTGGGCCTGGTGGTCTGCTGCAGACCGAGTAAATATCATTAATGCTGAAGAAGAGGAAGCCCTCAGCAACAGTAAACACAAATAGCTAATACCAAGCTGTAGAGATATCTCTGTTAGGTGCAGAATTGCAGAAATGCATTTTTAATGTGCGGAAGCAAACTCATTGCTTCAGCTCAATACATCGCACCATGATACTGCTGGGATCAGCACTTAATGGTATAATTTATATTAAGGGACGCTTTTCCTGTGTTGGATGGGCAGAGAGCCAATGCCACGTGTGTCATCCCAGGGACAGGTGGGACCAGTGATCCGGGGCTGCTTTATGAGGCAGCTGCAAACATACATCCTCGCATACCAGGGCTGCTGCGGGGTCAGGCCCCTGCGGCTCGTTTTCTGGTGTGCTGCTGAGTGCTGCAAGTGAAGGCTTTTGGTGTAGGGATCTGCTGAGTCTGTCCAGTCTGGTTTGTTTGTTTATTTTTTTGAAATTGTATATGCTGCAAAGCAAGTACAAATTGATGCTTTCCCTGTGCCCATTGGGTAGGGAAATGGACAGCTTATAAATTCAGTTGTTACTATTTCATATTCAGTCAGACTTTGGCTATAAAGAAGCAGCACAGTCACTGAGTTCTGTGAGTGCAAGCAAGAATACAGATTCAGTTCAATTTATCCCTGAGAAGTGTAAAAAAAAACAACAAACAGAAAAAACCCACAAGAAAAAGCCTTTCATGTATTTTGTTACATTATTTTCCTAGCTTGATAAAAGCTGCTCTTCTTCACCTTTTAATAAAGAATGTAGGATATAGCCAAAAGGAAGCTTTCCTACGTAAAGAGTAAGATTGAGGAACTGTGAAATGTGTTTGTAAGATCTTTGAAAAAAATACTTCTTGGAGCTTATGGAGGATCCCATTGTATGAAAGTGAGAGAACCACAGCTATAAACTAAATCCCCGCATTAGGCAATATTTTGTTTGAAGAGGCATACCAATATTTTTTCCTCTCTTCTCTTTCTGTGCTCTTGAAGAGAGCAAGTGCTGTTGGTTTCAGACCAGAGATGAGTCTATTTTGGCATTTCCTACTCGTCCAGAGTGAGACATCTGCCATGAGTAAATATCTTTTCATAAGATTACTATTTCCGTACGTAAAATGAGGAAAAACAGCGCATGAAAGGAGTTCATAAAGGTTAAGACCTTCATAGTTGCTGTTGACTTTGAGCTTCTTAGCTAAAGGCATTAAATAAGTGGAATATGTTTTGATGGTATCATGTGCGTTGTGCTTTTCCCTCGTACTTACAAAGTTAGAATGTAATGAGTCCAAAACATTTTTCCTCATAATTATGCACAACATGGAGCAGCACAATTGCTCAGCTAAATAAGCAGGAACTTTTTCAATTATAAGGTGCCATTACCTTTGTGTGTTCTTGTCATTTGTGAAATCAGCGGGCGGTTAATTAAATTGCTCCTTTGGACTCTTATAAAGTCTGTGCATTAATTATATTTTGGTGATGGTGTGCACATTTCTCAACTTTTTAACGATGGTAAAGTTGTTTACCTCTTTCTTAGAAAATAAGATTGAGATTGGTATAGTGCAGAGCTTTTTTTGTTTGTTTTAATAAGATCTTGTTAGATGCTTATTGGGACATTAAGTGCTGTGATCATGTGATGTGCTTGCTTGAAAGCAAATCTTAAAATCTGAATTTTCCTGATTGCAAGACAGTGTCAGATCTACAGGATCTGTGTGATGACTAACTCCACGTTGATGGAGGGAATGGGTTCATGCTCAAAGAGAAGACATGCTGCCCTAAGCCATTCCCGCTCTTTTGGTTATGTGAATCCTGAAAGCAATTTTGGGGCTCAAAACCACAATGCTAGTATAGTCTGACAGCGATGTGGTGAGGGCTCTGGTTTTACTTGCATGCTTTGCTGTGCAAAATTTGGCTGTACCTTCACAGCCTGGAGAAGATCTGTGCTGTCCATCCTAAAAGCCTTGTTATCTTAGTAAATGCCATTTCCAGACATAGAATCACAGAATATTCTAAGTTGGAAAGGAACCATGATGGTCATAAAGTCCAACTCCCTGCTTCACGCGGGACTACCAAAAATTCAAACCCTATATCTGAGAGCACTGTCCAAACGCTCCTTGAGCTCTGGCAGCTTGGGGCTGTGACCGCTGCCCTGGGCAGCCTGTTCCATGCCCACCACCCCCTGGTGAAGAACCTTTTCCTAAC
>WBMW01002316.1:92805-231574 GCA_013396635.1 Penelope pileata
CATTTTTGAGTCGTTTGACGGAGTTAAAGGACAATTTGGTGGCATTGTGGTTTACCTTGCAGAATAGCTCTCCGTTATCAGTGGGGCTCTGGTTGGCAAGGGACACCAGATGTGACATGTCATACACAATGACACACATCTGGAGGAAGAAATGGGGCTGATGTCTCCCTGAAAATAGTCCTGTGATGTAACCACCCCAGCAGCTCTTTTATCCTTCTGTCCTCCCATACACCCCCAGCTTGTCTTCATCATCAAAGCCATTCTGAGAACAGTATAAGAGCATTGCTGTCTCCTTGATTTTTTTTTTTTTTTTCCCCATTCACACCCTTAGTGATTGGGGTTTATTATACAGATGAGCAGGGAAAGGGAAAATGGCTCGCCACTTCCTTCTTTATTTTCTTTGAATTGCTTCAGCTCCTTAAAATTCCCATTAATCAAATCAAACTGTATCTGCGCATAGCCAGGAACCAGCTATGTTTAATCTAGTTAAGTGTTTTCTGTTCATCCATGGAAGTCCTCATTTCAGGGCAAAGAGCGCAGGGGAGGGCTTTGCAGAAGGTTTAGCATCTTGATCGACAGCTTTCTGCTGCTTTCATCTCTCCAGCAGAAAGGGAGGCACATATGTCAGGGGCTGTGGGACAGATTGCGCTGCAGAAAAGAACCATGCTGGAGAAGCAAATGCTTTCCTCTCTCTTGCTGTTCTCCTCTGCCCCACAAGTGAGAAGAAAGCCTTGCTGATTGACTGCTTTTGGTTAATTCTTGACTGTTGGGGTACTTTTGTCACTCCCACTGGATGTAAAAGCCCACCTGTTACAGCAGTGGTAGCCAACTACTGCTCCTGCTATGTTCTTTGCCCTGGAAAGGAAATTGGTCTTGAGCCTCTATCGCCAGGTAAGTGTGCGTAATTTCCACTTTCATTTCACTTTACCTCTTTTTGTTTATTTTTCACTAGATCCCAAAAGGAATGTAGGACCTTGGGAGGAGGTCTGGTGCAGAATCAGGCCTGCAGGTTGTGAACCTGTTGTGCCCGTGGCTGATGTGAGACCTGGGAGTGGAGAGAAGGGTGAATCCCAGTGCCATGGGCAGCAATGGCTGGCCCTGGTTGTGATGGAAGGGGCAAGCTTGATGCCTTTCTCCTTCTGAGGGCTTTCAGAGCTCTGTTTCCTGACGGTCAGACCCATGGGGCTTCCTCTCCTGTAGCTTGGTTTGTGCCTTTCACTTCTTTATTTTTTCAGTGCTCCTCTTGTTTGGTATGAATATTCAAAGTTTAATCTCTGTGGTTTTTTGATGTGTAGATGTATCTTCATTAAAGATTCATGTTCTTGTCTCTTTTTCATCTATTTTGAGGTGATTTATCTGATGTAGCCCTGTATTTGCTATAAAGAATTGATTTTTCATATGGTTACAATCCTCATCCTCCCTGTCTCGTTCAAGACTGATTTGACTAAACTAAAGCTATTTTAATCTCCTGGTCCCAAAATAGAAGCCATTCCATTTGCACTGTAGAAAATGGCTTCTTGATGATCTTTGCCTGCTTTGAGCAAAACCTTCTGGCTCCTTCTTTAATCTCACAGAGCCACATCCTCCCGTTTTGTCTCATGATTGTCCCTGCTTTTTGGAGCAGGAGTTTTGGGGAGATGGGCATCACCTCTGCGCACTGTTCGATGAAGAGATGGCCCTGCACTTCCCATGGTGCGTGGTTTCACCTCTCTTTACATCTTTTTGTTCGCTGCTGAGATTGATGCCTGGATTCCCAAAGTCTCCTCAGTCAGAGGACGTGACACAGGTGTCCCTGTGCTGGATCCCTGCCTTGGCCCAAGCATCAGCCCTGTGCAGCAGGTGCCCTGCCGAGAGCCACTCCTGCTGAAAGGAGCTGCCGTAATTAAAGCCCATCGTTCCCGTTGCCGTGGAAACGCAGCACTCCACAAACACAGGTTCGTTTTCCCAAATGCTCCTTTTTTTTTGCCAGCTTTAAGCAGGGCTCTGGTGGTAGAGATGCTGTGCCAGTGCCTGACGTGGTGCGAGTGCTTTGACTGCACAAGCATTGCCTTGGTGAAACAAAAAGACACACAGAGGGGTGACAAATCTGCCAGGAGATGGTTTTACTGTAAGCTCAGCATCGTCTAATGGTGGTTCAGTTTTCTTCAGGCACAACTAGCTTTGTCATGAATATAAAAATTCTGGTCATTCTGCGGAATGACTTCAAAAATGTAGAAAACATAATCGGAATTCAGTGAAAGTGTTTCTTGTAGAATAAGAGAAATCCGTCAAGTCTAATTTCTGTACTCATCCCATCTCTCTGTTTTTCTGACTTTGAACTACCAGATGTCATCTTTTGACATCACGACATTTGGTTTTGTTTGTGTATTCAGAAGAGCAGGAGTCGCACGGGATTACTTTCTCACAGTCTTGCACTGCAGTTGAGTTGGATTTTTGCGTTGGGCAACAGCGGAGCCCTCAGACATCTGGATAATTAACATGGATGTTATGCAGTCGACACAAGTTGCTGGTTCTGCTCCACTTGTTTGCTGTATGGCTTTAATATTAAAACACAGATTGTATCTAATGAGCTAGGTCACGCTTCTTGAAAGACGTGGCATAACACTTTTCCCCTCTAGTACTGCATGCCAGCTATTTATTCTCATCATGGTTTTTATTCCAGAGTTTCTGCTGTCTTATGTTAGTCCACTCAGACTATGGTATGCTTTGAAAACAGTTCTGAATCATCAGCCTGATGCTGTAATTCCTGTGAAGGATACTGGATGGAGAACAAAGGACCAATT
Source organism: Penelope pileata (assembly GCA_013396635.1). Lineage (NCBI taxonomy): Eukaryota > Metazoa > Chordata > Aves > Galliformes > Cracidae > Penelope > Penelope pileata. The sequence goes on from WBMW01002316.1 coordinate 95,589, forward strand.
TTTCATGTTATGATGTGGTTTTAAGCCATGAATGTAGCCACTGTCTTGTTTCCCTCTCTCATGGCTTGTGTTTATCCATTCCTGGCTGCCAACGGATGCTCTTCACAGCTCTGGCATTTGAGCAAGGGCAACTCAGAAAACATGAGATCTTTTCCAGCTGGGGTGCCTTGGAAATGTGGATGTACTGCAAGACCAAGAACAAGCTTCAGAAATCCAGCAACATTTGTAAATTAAGAAAACCTTTCCTGAAATCCAGGACCGTGCTACTGGTCAGAGTTATTGATAGGCATATAGGAACAATTATGTTGCAAATACAGATCAGACTGACCAGAAAAGAATGAGCTCAGGGTCATAGGAAGCCTTCATAGCACTTATAACTTCTGTCGCCTCCTCACAGCAGAGGAATAGGAAGAGGCTATGCTGAGGCACTCCCTGTGCTGTCAGCAAAATTTCAAGCCCTCAAGGATGAGAAGAACCAGCCAGCACACAGTGCCCTTGGGCTGAGTGCAAATACAGGTGGATATTGCCTCACCATCACTTTGTTTAAACCAAGTAGTATAAATTAGACATTTATTCATTGGTTAGGTGCACCTCAGCCACACGATGTCCGTTCTGGCACTGGGAGCTGTGAGGTCTGTTTGTCTGTTTATTGTGCCCATCTAAAGGGAAGGAGTAAGCATCATGAAAGCTGATGTAGGTATAAAGCCTGATGCTTAATGCTTCTGGAAGAACTTGCCAAACTTCTCCAAAGGATGTTAGTTCAAGCAGTAAATCAAACCTAGGGGAGGCATATGAATAAGGCTGCATCTTTCAGTCTAAAACTGATGTGATGCATGCTCTGCATAAAAAACATACATAAATAAAAAACGGCACAGTTGGATGTCCAGTCTTGCCCAGTTCCCAAATGAACTGTGATTTAAACTGAAAGCAGGGCACTACCTGCACTGCTCTGCTGTTGTAATGAAGTCCCAGGTGAATTATTTCCTAGGGAATCACATGATGTAAAAACCAGTCTTGGCTGGCTCTTTTACCTTTTTTGCAGCTCTCCTGAGCTGATACCATCCTCTGGAGCTGGCAGTGATATGAAAGACAGCAAGCAATATAAGGAATGCATAAAGAGGGATGAAGTGCTGTATTATGAATGGCAGAGCCTTGATGCTGTGTATTTCAGGGAAATAATGCCTTCTGCATTAGGGAAATTTAGTCCCTACTTGCTCTCCTGATTGTCACTCAGACCATAAATACTGTGTTTGTGGGCTTGGTAGATCAGCTGAGATTTTGCACTGGAAACAGCCTGTGGAAGGTCTTGGAACTGATAATTAGACAGCCCTGGTATACAGTCAATACAAATCCAGTGAATAATTCCTCTGTTATTGAATGCTTGCCCCAAATGCAAACTAAATGCAAAGGAAGCAGACAGCAGGGCTGGAGCAAAGAATTCTCTGGTTTTCTTTGGTTGAGGTGGTGTGTATGTTTGGTTTGGGTTGTTTTCTTTTGACACTTTGTGTTGTCATGGGCTGTTTCTTGCAGTGAGCCCTGCTGCAGTGCTTGAGCTGTTTGGAGGAAGAGGAATCAAGGTGTAGTCAGGAGCTCCCAGGGGGAGGACCAGCAGGGCTGGCCTTTCCTTCAGGAGAGGTTCTGCTGGTGGAGAAGAAGCAGTCCTGCACGTGAGCAGGACATGTTTGATCCACAGACAGACGTTCTTATTTCGGAGAGTCCCACAGGTCAAAGCCACAGCCGTCTGTTTGTCATTCCCTTCTCACTGCGGCCTACCCCTGCCATGGGGAGGCTGTGGGAGGGCTGGCAGATCAGCTGCGGAAGTGCTCAGGTTAGCTCATATGATCTCTATTGATCCTTGGCACCAGCAGCCCTGGAAAGCAGTTTGAGGACACGTCAGCAGCCAGCAGAAATAGGCCTGGTTCAGCACGTCTGCCTGTGGCCTGAGCTGCCACTGGGCCCGGCAGAGCCCGCTCCGAGGCAACCATGAGCTCTGCTGTGCACCCGGGCTCGTCCTGGTGGTGTGAAACATCACAGTGAATGCAGGTTGTCTCAGTAACTTTCTTTATTTTATGTTCAAAATCTATAGTAAACTGCTTAAAAAGTGTTTAGTTACAGCCTTCCAAAAGACCAGTTGTGTTCTGTAAAAGGTTGTGATGTGAGTAATCCACAGGGCAGAAATGCTGGATGCCTGTTCATTTTGGAGGGAGATCTGTCCTGAAAGAGGATAGATTTCAGTTAAGTACGAGGAGGAAATTTTTTACTTAGAGGGCGGTGAGGCCCTGGCACAGCTGCCCAGAGCTGTGGGTGCCCCATCCCTGGAGGTGCTCAAGGCCATGGATGGGCCCGGGGCAGCCTGAGCTGGTGGGTGGCAGCCCTGCCCACAGCAGGGGTTGGGGCTGGGTGGGCTGTAAGGTCCCTTCCAACCCAAACCACTCTGTGATTCAATGAATTTCAGGTGCTCACTGTCAGGAGTCTGTAACTGGAGTGCACCAGATGATCCTGAGGTGTTTCTGTAGCCTTGCTGATGTAGGACTTGCTCCTTTCTTGGGATCATAGAATCACAGAATGGCCTGGGTTGGAAGGGACCCCAAGGATCATCAAGTTCCACCCCCTGTGCCACAGGCAGAGCTGTCAACCTCCAGATCTGGTACAAGATCAGGTTGCCCAGGGCTCCAACCTTGGTTACTTGGAGGAGGAGTCCTGGTCTTCATCAGTTGAAAGAGAGGTTTGGACAACGCACTGTTGTCCACATGTTTGCACAACACACTGTTAAAAGGCTTTCTGAGCCCCTTCTGCATATCCTGTCCTTCCATGACCATCCATGCAGGTCATGCTGTGTGGTACCTGCGTGGCAAAATGCAGTGTTTTTCTGGAACACAGAGCTGGTCTCATTAGTTGTATGTTTATCCTGGAGCAGGAATGTGCCGTTAGAGAGCTGTGGTTTGTGTGTGAGGGCCCTGTGTGCTGGGCTCCTTATCTGCTTGTCCATCTTCGCATTTTCACATAATGCATTTAAGACTGGTTTTGAGTAATCTCTTTTGGGGTCTCATTTTGCATTCTTAGTCTCCAGTAACAGAAAACTGCTGTGCTATTCCCTCTGAAATCCTTTCCAGAAGGTGCACATTATCTGCTACAAGGCAGGGCAATGAAGAGCATCAATTTCCACAGCAGAATAGAATCCTGGATTACAAATTACTATTTAATCCTTTTTGCGTCAAAGGATATAATAATCCTTGCAAAACGTGCTCTAAGTCTTATGCTTGGCTGTGTGAGGTTAAGGGGCAAAAACTAAAACAGGAATTCTCTTAAAACGTAAGATGTAGTGAAATGCACGTGTTCCACGTGAATTTTGGGATGTATTTATGACTACATTTCAGCAGCTAAAAATAAAGATTATGGGCTAGCGCCTAAGCCAGTGGTTTTCATTTCACTGTATGCCCACTTATTACTCTGCTAGGTTACAATCAGTCTCTCTCCTGAGTGTTGCAAAGTTGTAATAAAGAATCTAGGCACAAAATAAGCATCACTCTAATTTGATTTTTTTTATTTTTATTTTTGAATGAGAATATTTACCAAACCTAACTAATTAACAAGAGAAAGCTTGTTTTGTTCTCTATATCATCCTGTTACAAGATTCAAGCAGTGTTATTTTGTATGGGAGGGAAGGATAAATAAACTTGGGAAGGTTACGGATTTAGTGTTCGAAACTGTAGACTGATGGCTGCAGTTTCCTGACCATGAAGCTATTTTAAGATGGGCAAAGTTTAATAACTTGTAGAGTTCAGGAAATAAATCCCATAATGTCAGAGTCCTTTGACTGACGTGATTCTCATCACATCGAGTATGCTGTGATTTTAATGTTGTTGGATACACGACAAAACAGGTTAGTTGTTTGGAACCAGTGACTTCGTATGATTAGTTGATTCTCTGTTTTTATTTCTGGCCTCTGTACTAAATCAAATGAGTCATATTGGATAGGATCAGCCCCTCTTACTGTGGAGGAATCCACTGAGAGAGCCTGAAGGTAAATGGTGGCATATACTCAGTAATGGAAATAATAGGGCTAGCAATTGTTTCTGTTATTTTAAATACAAGGTATTTAGACCTTTAATGTCTAATATTCTACATTAACACACAAAATCCAAAAGAATGGGACTGAGCTGCTGAATAAAATCATAATCACATATTGAAAAACACATTTAATTCCATGGCCATGTACCCAGTGTTCCATGATGGCGTGTCTTTGTGCTAGACACTGCTTGCATGCGTCTGATGTGACACTCCATAATGTGATGTCCTTGCTCTCAGCAAACTGCTTCCCTTACAGGTGAAAACTGTGCGCTGGAGCAGCTGTTACAAAGCTGTGAAATGTTTCTCTCTTAAAACCGTACTGGTGCATTTTTCATTGCTCTTTTCCATGACGAATTTACAGAAAACAAAAATGTTCTCTTAATCTAGTTGTTGTTACTTAGTGGATTTTGATTAACCCAGAACAAGCCAATAGCTCTGACAGGAATTTTCATACTTCATGTTGCGTTAATAATTTTCATCTCCTTATTTGTTGCAGAAAGTGACACTTGATTGAAAAACAGAAACCACCTTTTCAGAGGCTGCTTCCCTCTGGGATTTGCAGGAGCAGACCTGTCCTATGAGGAGGAGGAGGACGCCTTGGCGTTCCTAGCTGCACGATGGGGACGACAGGTGACGACATGGCTTCGGTGGAGCAGAATGCCTCCTTGAACCCCTTATGCTTCGAGTGTGGCCAGCAGCACTGGACAAGAGAGAACCACCTGTACAACTACCAGAACGAAGTGGATGACGACTTGGTCTGCCACATTTGCCTTCAGCCCTTGTTGCAGCCATTGGACACTCCCTGCGGACACACTTTCTGCTACAAGTGCCTAAGGAACTTTCTGCAGGAGAAGGATTTCTGCCCGCTGGACCGAAAAAGACTCCATTTTAAACTCTGCAAAAAATCCAGCATTCTCGTTCATAAACTGTTAGACAAGTTGCTTGTTTTGTGCCCCTTCTCGTCAGTATGTCAGGAAGTCATGCAGCGATGTGACCTGGCTGCACATCTGAAAAACAGGTGAGCTGTGCAGGTGATGTTGCTAGACTAATGCTTACGCACTGATTCATATTGCAGGATAAACTGTGGGGCAGAGAGGGGCAAGAGTTGGTGGTGACTTTGAAATCCACAGTACAGCACTGTAGGAACAATCAGTTTGTAACTGAGCACAGCCAGAGTACTGGGTCAAGTCCTGGACATTGCATGGTGAGAATAGCAAGCAACACTTGGAGAGAGTCATGGGGAGAACAACGTGGGTCCGTGGGGGTTTGGAAAAGGTGAAAGGAAATGGAGTTATTTAATGAAGGGGAAAGTAAAGACTGGGGAGTGCGGAATGAGAGAAACGCAAACCATGTCTGCAGACAGGAAGGAAGCAGTGCAGTAGGAGCAAAGGAAACTTAGTTCAGATTTTAGGAAAAAAACTTGATAACAATCCAGCACTGACATAGATTCCTTGAAGGAGTGAGGGCAGGATTCTATATTCTCAACTTTCAAAAGTGTTCACAAACATATTAAACAAACTTTTGTGAGGAATAGCGATGGCACAACGATTCTGCCTTGAGCTAGGCAAATGGACAGGGTATCTCTTGAGACTCCTGCAAGACCTATTTTCCTGTTGCTTTTTGTTGTTTTAAACCTGTTCACAAGTTGATTATATGTTATGATTATCTTCACCTAAACTTTTAGGACTTTTTTATAAACTGTTAATGATTTTATAGTTCTTTTCTTTTATGCCTTCCTATCCAAAGCATTTAAATATTGAAAGGAGGATGTGGTAGAAAAATTGAGTAATGTTTCTATACTATTGCGCTTGATTCTTCCAACAAAGGAAAGCCTCTCTTTCCTGTTTGAGGTACTTTGCTACATTAATGTGTTCCATTCTTCTCTGTAAAGCATGTCACTTACCTAATGGACCAATATTAAACTTGTTCTGAGGGGTGCACTTAACTGCTTTGTTTTCTCTCTGGTTTTGGAGGATACTTTCCGTAAGCAAATATTTAAAGAATAAATATGAGCCATTGGCAAAGGCTTGGACGTAATATTCATGTCAAAGCTAAAACATGATGGAATACATGAGTCAGAGCTAAAAAATATTATGCACATCTAGGCCAAGTACTTTTTAAACTGATCAGAGATTCAAGAAATTACAGGAGGAGTGTAGTGGGGAATTATATCAAGAAGGAAATAATATATTCAAAGGAAATGCCTCTGCTTTCAAAGGATCCTGTTCAAATGAATTGCATCCGATATCAGAAAATATTTCCAGTGTACAACTCAATGCGACTTGTGCATTTTTTGCCTTCAATTCAGATTACGTACTGTGTTTAACTTGGAAAGGCCATGTTCATTTTGCAGAGAGAGGTTTCAGAAAAGCATATAACTGTCTCTGCAAAAAAGCTTCAAAAGCAGAAGAGTAAGCATTATGCTTATCTGTTACACATAGGCAAAATGCAAAAGAAACAGAACTCTGTGTGTGAGCATTTGTCAGCAGTGTTTGTAAAAACAAGCACATAGCCTGGTGACTCTTGGCAAAACTGGATGATATGTGTTCTAACTCTTCAGTTACTGCAGTGAAATGAGATCTTTCCATTTCCATCCCACATGAATTTCATCACAGGCTTTGTTCTTACCTGCTTTGTTTTATTTCAGTTTGATACTTTGGGGTTTTTAAACCAGCCTAAGCCTCAGAAGTTGCCCGTTTCATGCAGGGTGTTTCCTTGCTCTGTGTCTGCCCCTGGACATTAAGCCACCTGCACAAGCTTCAATCCAGAGGGAAGAACAGCAGTGGCTGCAGCGGACATGGAAGAGATTCCCTCTCCTGTCGCTCTCCAAAGTGCAGGTGGTGTTAGCCCTTCTGCCCTTGGTCCCATCCAGCTTGCCCTACCTCCCCAGCCTCAGTGGAGCTCTGGGAGGACAGCAGTAACACCTCCAACATGCCCCCGCCCCTGTCACAGGCTAGAGCTGCACCTCAGGCCTTGGTGCTAAGGAGGCCTTGGAGAGACACAGTTTGGTCAGGTGCTATTTCAGCACAGCCCCTTTTGTCTTGCTCTGAGCCCAAAGACTTAAAGGAGCTGAGAGGCCAAGAGAATGTAGAGCATCCCTGCAGTTTGGGGTGAGCATGGAGTTGCCTGAGTTTTCCTGGTGGCTGTACCCACAGCATGAACATACAGGTACTACTGAGTACATGTACCTTTTTTCTTTTTTTTCTCTAAATCTCTACGTTTCTATGTTTGCTTAGGCTCTTGCTCATTTCTTCCAGGCAGATGACTTGTGATCTATACAATGACTTTGAGGGAGTTGGGAGAAAGAGCTTAACTGTTAGGTTCATAATCCTAATATTAAGCTGATCTCATTTTAATAAAAAGCAAAGTGCTAGTAAGACTCTTACTACATATTTGATTAATCTTCTGGTTTCTCACTGCCATTTCCCTCAACTTTTCAGTCCATTTTCCTTGATTGGCATCTGTTTGGGTGACATAAGAGCAGTTTACAGCAAGGGCACAACTTATTTGTATTTGGAACAATATGAATGCTCACTTCAGATATATATAAAATAGTCATTTTCCAAATGCATAAGATTATTATGAAATCTGCATGAGCTGAGTCACTGGCTTTTCCGGTTTGTCAGCTGGAAAAAAAGCTTTCGGTTCAGAAAGCTGCTCATCTTGAATTCCTTCTCTTGTCTTGCGATGCTGGTATGCATTTTGAGCACATGGTGATTTTCAGTTTTCAATTAACTTTATTTGCAAACATCTGAACACCTGTAAATTATCATTACTGACATAAAGATGGTAGCAACTGTGTAGTTTGAATTTGATTTCATATGGATTAGTGAATCCAGTAAAATTACAAAAATGATTATTAAATGTAGGAAAGAAATGCATAATTTAATATTATTACAATTTTTGGTCTAGATTAATTAAAGTGAGTCTCAGTAAGCACTTAAATAACTGGTTTGCATTTCTCAGAAATGCAATATGATTGGTTAGTTTTTGAGTTTAAAAACATTCATAGTCAGGTTTTCCAGAGTTGTTGCAGTCTAATCCCTTAGAGCAGAAAAGCTGGAGGACATGTCATAATATCCACCGGGCAGCTCAAAATGCAAGGGTGCTGCAAGCTGCTCTGGAAGTAAGAGGCACGAGACAATAATTTGATTGCTTTGTGGTCACTAATTGCACTCTGTGCTACCTCATTGCTTAAAGAAAATATTCTTGATTTATCAATCTTTCAGTTCTGTCAGGTTCATTTGGGAAATGTGGCTTTCGAAGCTGAACACAGTGCATGTAATCTGCCTTAAGGGAAACAAATGCATGAATAATGTTGGGTTGTAATGTTTTTCCCTGTCACTTGATTGGTACAAGACAGGTAAGAAAAATTAATAATGTTTAGCAAGATAGGTGCCAATTCCACTTTAAATATCACAGGCAATTGATCAGAACAAAATCCAAGGAAATTCATAGAGCTTTTTCTCTGTGTGATGTTGATTTAATTCTTACAGGTGTTTCAGTCCTTAATGAATTCCTTTGTACAAAACAAATATTCCTAAATTTGTACCTCTTTTTAATAAGAGGGTTGAGTTTAATATGTTTTTATATTCCTTTCGAGACAGGCTTCAATTTTCTTTGCATTCTGTTATGGTAATTTAAGTTATCGTTTCGGATAGAGGCATTTTTCCAAGTAATATTTTGGAAAACATTGTGGCCAGCATTCAGGCCAATTTTGTGGAAAGTTGGATTTGAACTTGAAAAAGGATTCTGTTTTCTGAAAGTGGTGGAATTATTGAGCTATTCACTCCGTGTCAGTCAGCATGCTTAATATACAGATTTAGGTTAAGATCTACGGGAATGTTATTTGCATAAGCAGAATAACTTACCATTCAAAAGCTTGCGAATATCAGTTATTTTGGTGTTTGTGATAGTGTTTCTGAGTGCTTTTTTCAGCTGTTCTTACGCTACCTGCAACCACTGTCCCAGCACTTCTTTTTGTAACACTGGGAGGACTGAAGAGCCTCCGTAGCATTTAGTCCTCTTCTGGGCTGTCTTTTTTTACACCCAAACAGGATATAGGCAACATACTCAGAGCTTCTCCATGCCTTACGGATTCTTTCCATTGCTGGAAAAGAAAAAATCCGTCTGTGTTTGGTTTCTGCTCTGAAGCCACCCAGTTCCCTGTAGGCTCCTCAAATCATTAGATATGCGAAACAAATATACAGCAAAAGCCCTCTTCTATGTGTGTGTGTGTTTCCCTAAGTCTTCTTCGGTTCAAAAATCTAGTGCCTTTTTATTTTTTTCTTCTTTCTTTTCTTGCCTGGCCAAAGAAAAAAGGAAACCCAAACACTTAGCTTTCCAAAGAGGCAACATGTTTTACTCTGAATTGCAGCTGTAAATCCTGCCAAAGTTACTGTTTAAGGTCACTTTGCTGGCAAAGTTTTATGAGCAATAGCACAGACACTTCTGCTGCTGCAGTCTTTGCTTAAATTCAGCTCATACTTGGAAAACGATTTAGTGCAACTGTTTTGAGGCTGTTTGGTATGTTTGCTTTTATCCAGTCTCTCAACTGGGCAGAAACTGATGGCATAAGTTACAATGAAATCTTTCTTTTCAGTAGTCAGTGAGCAAATGTGTTTTCCAAGCCCCTACTGTTATTGCATGGAATACGCTGTAAACTACATCTTAATTTTGTGTGAAAGCTCTTTTTCTTTGCAGAGAGGGATTGCGCCTAGTGTTCCAAGAAGTCAGCCTTTAAATGAGACACCAGCAGACTTGGCTGGGTTTTTTTTGTTTGTTTTTTGTTTTTTTGTTTTTTTAAAAAAAAAAAAAGGCAAGCTTTTCTTCTCTGAGAAGTTGAAGGTAAAAGAAGTGAGCAAAAGCCAGTCCTGCTGCAGAGTGGAGGAGAGGAGGGAGTCAACAAGCAGAAGTTCTTTTTACATCCCAAGAACAACTTCTCTTCAAGTTTCCTGATAAATAACATCACTGAGGTGCTTTAGCTGCTTGTTTCTGCATTTCCACTCTTAGGCAGCTAGATTCATGAAGTAAACACTTGCAAATTTTAAAATAACATGCATTGCTTTCCTCTCACTCATAGCCAAGTTATTCTGGCTTTGTAGATAGGTATGAATTGCTATTCCTAGAGGAGATATTTCAGTCTCAAGCTCTTATTTATGCAGTTTGTTGTAGGAAAACGCATTCCTGTACCCATAAAAAGAATCTTTGATGCTAGCTTTGAACCCAAGACATCTGTCTTTGTACACAAACTTGCTACAGGATTTTGTCCAAACTGCTCTCTATCCCAGACATTTGGTAAAAACAGTATTAGTGAAGGTGTGCACCTTTACAGATGTATTGACACTTGTTAACTGTTACAGCTGCTGTATGGTTTCACCATTTGTGAATAATACATTCCTGCTGCCAATAAATACGTTTTTATGTTGCAAGTGGAAATGAAGAAACATAAATTTATGTGCTTGAATACCAATACTTGTTTTTGCTGCTTGGTAGATGGCACATCATGTTTAAATATCTGGGGTCTGGCATGTTGTGCATTGGTGTCTCCACCAGGCAGCTACTTTTCGGGCCATGCAGTTCCACAATGCCAGGCTGAAAGTCTGCTAGAATTACTGATTCATTTGGAGAAGAAGAGGAGGAATCTGTTACCAGAGCTATTTCTGTATTTTTTTGTCTTTTTTTGTCCCGTTGAGTGTTGCATAAAAGGGATTCTGTTGAGCTAAGTAGGTGTGCTCAGGATGTTCTTTACATTTCTTGCTGTTAGCCTTTGAAATGGTAATGAAATATCATTGGCAAAAATAAACCTCAAATCTATTTATATTTCATGTGACAACTTTAATCAGCTGCCAGACAATGATGGGGGAATAATGTGTTCTGTGAATGAGGGTGGGGAGAACCTGTCTCTGGTTTGGAAAGCTTTGACAGAAACAGGACACTTCCAAAGATGGGTTTTGCTCTGTCCACGGAATTCCAGATCTGTCCATACCGATTTCCAGGGTGAGCTTTGCCATCTCTACCTCCTCCAGGATCCCCAGGCCTTGTGAACTGGCTGTGTTAGGACTGGCAGCACAGTATTTTGGTAGATGTATAAGGAAGTAGCAGGTTCACAGAAGCAGTCAGGTAAAGCTGGACTCTAGCCTTCAGGCTCTGTGGGATTGTTGTGTGACAGTGTTGGTTTTGAGCAATTCGTTCACATCACATCTTTGCCTAAAATTACCACGCCAGCACCAGAGCAGTTTGGGGACAGCACAAACAGGGTGACTGTCCTAATCTTGTCAGAGCTCCTGGTGAATAAGATGTTTCCTCTGCAAGAGCCTTACCTCTTGCTTAAAGAGTAAGTGATGTTGGAGATTTTTTTTTCCTTTGTCCGGTGCTAAGATTTTGGGGAAGAGTAAGGCTAACCCACCAAATTAAAGTATTTAGATATCATGCATTTGGGGGAAGGGGTTGCCTCTTTTCTTTTTCTTGGCCTTTTGGTATTCCTGATCTGAAGTTTGCGGAGTGGTCAACAGTAAAATCTTCCTGCTGAGTTTCCCCTTTAACTTTGTGTCTTAGGCCACCAGAACAAATTGAGACCAGCCTGATATTAATTCTTTTTTTGCTGATCGTTCCCACTTTGCCAATGACTTTATATAGTAAATATTACCTGAGTGAAACCAAGGGGTAGGATTGTGTTCCTTTATTAAAATCAGATAAAATTTTACACAAAACAGAACCGTTCAGGTAACTTTCATGTTTCATGAAATTTAAAGCACAAGATGACCAGCAAGTGTAAAACATGTCGTCGTCTTGAGGAACACCCCAAGAAATGATTTCTTAGAAGTATAATTTCATAATATGAACTGTCTCTATATATGTTTCACATTTTGGTTATTTCATTCTTCTAAACAGATACCATTTTATATATGTGTATATATACACACATCTACAAATATGTCTCACTTTGTGTGTATGACTGCTGGGAGGGGTCACAAAATCTACACAAGTGTTTTTATCAAAATTCTTCAGAGCTGAGAAACTTTGTTAGCATTTCTTCAAAATCCCTCATGTCAAAACAGTCTAACCCTACAATTTTCACATCCTTTTCACAGAATATCAGTATGTTGTGCTTCTCAAAGCATTCCAGTTAAACAAGTTAGGACATCATTAGACTTTTGATGTCTTCTACTCTGTTAATGCATTCCTTCTTCTGTTACAAACATAAATGTATTTCTTATTATGACAATCAGTCAAGCTCCCAAACAAGGAGTCCTTTCAAGAACACAGTTCCTTTTTTCTGTCACTGCTTCAGAATGAGCATCTTTGTGTGGTCAGCAGCTCAGAAGCTTTGAGAAGGACGTCAAGTACTGTAAGATGTGAAATATCAGAAGCTGGCAGAACTGTGTCACACAGGCAAATGTGAGACTGATGTCCACATCCAATCATCTACAAGTAGATGTGAGACCGTTTGATAAATGAAGGTTTTCCATCAATTTGCAGTGCTGCAGCCCTTCTTTACAATAAAATATTGTGGGGTTTTAAGCATGAGTAAAGAATCATTGCCTTAAGAATAAGGGGAACTCATGAAAATCAGGTTACAGTGAAAGAATAAAATGCTAATGGGAGGTGGTTACTTGGGGGAAAGCAAAAAATTGGACCTCCAGTGTGAAGTCAGGAAGAACAAAAAAAGAGACAGGAGGAAAATGAAAGACTCTACTAACTCAAGAGGTCATGAACGGAGCTGTTTCTGACAGTAAATTTTTCCTTGAAACACCTAAACAAGTGCAGTGTTTTTCAGTATTTTAATACTTAGATGTAGGGAAACATTTCATCACTCTCTTTCCTTCCCTAGATAGCCCCAGGAAAATGTAATGCTTCAGCCTTGGTTTACTGAGGCCAAGGGTGATGGCTTCAGTGGGTGCTCAGATGTGTCCTGGAACAGGGCTCCTATTCTGTGGAGTTTGGGGCTGATCCTGTTCAATCTTTTCAGAAAGGTTTATCTTCCAGAAACTGAAATATACATAGAAAAATAGCTCCACATTCAGAGTGTGTCACAGCACATTTAGTTCATGGCCAGAAAACTGCATAGTGGAAATTTTGTGAAGAAAGCAGTGTCATTTGAGGGCTCTGCCCACTGCCGTACGTTTTGGCCTTAAAATCCAGTGTGTTTAACGTTTTTTGTGATTTGTTTAGAGCTGTGGCTTTGGGGAAGACTGATTTTGCTTGACGGAGAGCTGGAGCGTTCCATGCTACGGATCTTGCTGCAGAACTTGACGTGAATGTTTTCTCCACAGATGCCCTGGGGCCTCTCATCGAAGGGTTGCACTGGAGAGGCGGAAAGCGAGCAAGCTGCAGGCCGAGGCGGAGGGCGAGGCCGGGCCCGGCGGGCCGGAGCAGCCCAGCAGCGTGTCCCCAGACGCAGACCAGGGCATCGTGCCAGCCGAGCAGAGCTTCACACCCACCCTGCCTGCCTGGGCGGACGAGCCCGGCATCGACAATCCTCCTTTTGAAGAGAACACAGTAGCAGACAGTATGTCCTTGGTTATCTTCTCAGACTCTGCGTTAGGGTTTGCTTTTATCAAATGTAGACACGGTTACAGTGTCAGAACTTGTCTCTTTTGCAGACCATGAGTGCGCGTCTTCATTTTTTGCTTGCTCTTTTACAATTCCTAGAGAAATGCTGGTGGGCGTGGGGTGCCCAACCTTTTGGCTTGCCTGGGCCATATTGACTGAAGAGGAATTGTCTTGGGCCACATATAAATTATGTAATATAGTGAGTGTATATAAGTAACAAAACTAATTTTCTCTATTTTTTATTAAAACATAAGAAGAGCAACAAAAACATAAAACCAGTGGGATATTTGGCCTTGTTTTTGTGAAACTAACGCATCAGTCTGCATCAATGGAATTGGTTGCAGTTCTTAGTGAGTTCCCAAGGTGTTTGTCAGAGGTTTTTGATGAAATTTTACTCTTCCTGTGCTTCATCCTTGATGAAAGCAGTTGTTCACAAATGTACGTTCTGCCAAAAAATGATGATATGAATAAGGTGGGACTGTGAAGCAAGGAGTATTTTCTCTAGTAAGAAAGGCTGCGGGTTGGACATGCCTGCTGGTGGGTTTTGGTTATGGACAAATGTGCACCTGGGCTAAGATCACAGTTAGGAAGGAAATAAATTTGTGTGTGTGTGTGTGTGCGCCAGGTATCACGGTGCTGTGTGTGCTGCGTACCCACATGCTATACATTAGTTCATGTCAACCTGCTGGCAGCGAGACTGAAGCTGTATGTTTTCTGTACAACTGCAGAAGCTGTTTTCTAAGATGAGATTTCTCCTCCCCTTTCTCCCTGGCTCCCCACTGGATCAGCAGCCTTCCTGCACACAGAGTGCTGCCCTGCTCGGCCCAGAGGGCAGCTGAGTAACTCCTGCATCCACCTGCTCCAAACTAGCAGTGATGCCTCTTAACATCTGGGATTTTAGATAGGAAGCCCTCAGCCTTACCACAGAGGAAGGTTGTTGTCTCCCCTTCCTTTCCCTGTGTATTTGCCACCTCTTAGCATCCCCCTTTTTCCTCCTTAGTTGTCTCCATGCTCGTTTCAGAAATGGGCTCCCTCCTGGCACCTATTAGCTCAGTGGCAGCACATAATTCAGGTGTAATAGCAGCTAACAAAGAAGCACAATGGGGATATCTGCTGTGGGATGTACTCCACATGAATTTTTGTTGTCGTCATCATCAAACATGAATACACAAGTGATCAAAGTCGAAATGAAGTGATTGAAATTTATTATAAAGGCCAGGAGCCATAGGGTTCAGAATATCCTTTTCAAAAAACAGATAACCCCATTTCATGAAGCATAGACGCTGCTAATCTTCTATAGATTGTTTCTAATGATCTAGGTGTCCCAACAAATGGTGAAACTAATCCAGTTGCACTTGTTCAGTTTGTTGCTAAGCCATTGCGTGCTCTGCGCTGTCCTCTGGTGATTTGCTTTGTTGAAAGTGGACAGAGGTCTAAAGGATATTAATCATCTTTCTTTTTTTTATTTAAATAATTGGCAGCAAATCAACAGCCACCTACCTTGCCTGAAGGAGAGATCACTACTATTGAAATTCATCGGTCCAATCCTTATATTGAATTAGGAATTAGCATTGTGGGTGGCAATGAAACGCCTTTGATCAACATTGTTATTCAGGAGGTTTATCGAGATGGGATCATTGCCAGAGATGGAAGACTTCTTGCTGGAGACCAAATACTTCAAGTATGGAATCTAATTACATATTCTATCTGCTTACTTCCCATTCAGTCATTGCAGAACCGCCTGTTAAATGAGAGGGGAGATTTTCCTTGCCTGACTATGTTGTGTAAATGTTAGCTGTGCAATTATCAGTTGGAAGGCCAATTAATATTCCGAGCAGAGCCTGTTGTTCTAACACTTTTGGCTGTGATGCTTTGTGTGGTTCATAGGATCAGCCCCTAGAATTAGTTTCTCTCATCAATTTTTAAGACATGAGCTTATTTTTCTGTTTTTAAATGTCGTGGGTCTTGTTCTTTAGCTCAACTTTATGCGTGCTTTCTGAGAAAAACTGAAGGATGCTTCTGACTAACAAGCTGGCATAGTTTGTCCCATGTAAAAAGAAATTTGTATTTTCCTAGACTGACTTTGTCTAAATTGTTATTTTAGTCTGATTTCAGTGTTACCTTTGAACAGCCCCTGCAGCTGATCTGCACCTTTCTGTATTTGTGAGAGTCAGTAATATTCTTCACTGGCATGATTTGAAACGAAGTGCTCTAAATATTTTTCTGAAAATTTTCACAAACTATTAAAATTTAGGTTGGTTATGATAGAATGTGTATTTTTGATATGATCTTAATTAACTAGCCGAAGGCAGTGTAAAAAGATCTAATTCTGATAATTTTATCTTAGGGGAAGGGGTTAAAAACAGTACTCTGAAGAATGACAGTAATTGAATTCTACATAAACAAGACAGTCCTCCGCCTTTTTTCTATTTTTGAATCGTTCCACCTGAAACAAATATATTACCATCATTTCAAAATGACTTCACTAAAAATGCTTGCTTTTGATCTGATAGCCTAAGATCAGTCCAAAAATAGCATCAGTCTTTTTCATTTCAATTTTTTGAAATCCAGGAGAGAGAAGTAGCTTAAGCAATGAAGTTATGCTTGGAATAAAATTAGTTTGCACTTCAGAAAATAGAGCTCTTTTTGAAAAACATGCCTTTTCCCTCTTGTTGAGGAGAATAGCTGTTGAGGAGAGTAGCTGGCCAAGAGTAACCCAAGGGGCTTCCAAAATGTTGCCTTTTTAACAAGCAGTTGCAGGCACTGGTTGAATGCTACCTAATTTATTCCCATACTCAAGGGCTCTCGTTGGTTGCAGAGTAGGGACTTTACCACTGAAGCTTTGGAAATTCTTGCCATTTGGGCAGGCGTCAATTACAGTTTCCAAAGCTGTAAGTGGCAGCAAATGGACTATAAATAGGATTTATAAGCTGCAGTGTATTCTCCCTATCAGTGTGCTGACACCAAGGCTGCCAGATGCTGGGAAGGTGTTCATCAGAGTCCTTTTGTCGCAATGAGGATGAGGTGTGGGAGGTAAAAGCCCAAGTTTTTTGAAGATCCAGTATCTTTATTGTTTCACATTTGCCTGGACAGGTGCTGGGCTGTATTAAAATTACCAAGCTTGGTCTGTACAGACTGTAGTTAAGAGCAGAGCTAGGTGCAGCTCAGTGCATGCTTCAGTCAGTCAGTTTTGAAAATGTCTTCAGAGACTTTTATGAGGAGTGAGGTGCTAAAAGAAAGCCAGAAGGGACTGCAAGGTGGAGCGGAGCATTTTCTTGGCCAGTCAAACAAGAAGTATTACCCTTTTAAGATCTGAGGGAGCAGCATTTAGTAACTGCTACATAAAGTGTATGTTGTGTACCATGCAGGGAGAGGTGCCTAGGAGCACTCCACAGATCTTCGCTTTCTGAGCTGGACTGTAACAGCAATTCATGTAAAATACGTTCTAACGAGAACCTGTTTTTACAAGAAATACTAATGCTGTTTTATTCTGAAACTGTGAATTGCCGTGTGGAAAGAAGAATTAAATTATTGCATACATTCTTCTGTGCCCTTTGTATGCTTCTGTGTTTTATGCATTTACTTTAGCAAGCGACAGCTAAAAATAAAACTAAATTTAATTTAAGGGCTCTGACAGATGAGCCCTGGTGGATTTTGCTGGTGGCAGCTTTAACTGTTCTTTCTTCAAGCTGTGCCTCCTCTCCCTCCGCTCAAGGTGACAGCCTGGCTGGGGCAGTACGGGGCAGGATGCAGCCAAATTGTTTGAGATTGGCCTCTCAACATCCCTCAGCTCAGGTGTATGATGGAAACGGGGTGGTTGTTGTACATAGACTTCTGGGTCCTTTCTCTGCCTGGTTTCTGTTTCCTGATTTTTTAATTGTTTTTGTTTGGGTTGGATTTGGGGGAGGGGGTGGGCAGGTCAGGGTATGAGTATTCATTTTTTATAGTTTAGTATAAATTTTTGGTATTTTGGTAAATATTTGACATTGATTTTTATAATTTGCTATACTTTTTTGATACTTTTTTCTGCTGAAAAGGTGGCAGCAGGAGCTCTTCTGTCAGAGCACGATAGTATGTGCCATGGGTGACATTCAGGGTTAACTTTGAACCCCTTCTTACAGAATGAGGCAAATACTGCTTTTGTGCTCGTTTTTGTGGTGGTCCTTTTTTCTGCTAAATCTCACTGCACTGTCAGTTTTTATCTTGACCTTACAGTGGAAGAGATGACTGAAGATAACTGATATTTGTATCAGCTTGCCACGTAACAGACAATTCTTGTATATAGGGAGGGAGAGCTTAGTCTGTTTTTCATTTACAACTGAATTTTAAACAACACAGGTTGCAAATCCGAAACTGACCTCACTGAAGTCAGTGGAAAAACCCCGAAGTTCATGCTAAGGCTTCAGAATCACTAAAACCACCTTTTATTTTGCCTTCATGAACAAATTTAGGTATCCTGTGTTTCAACTCTTTTATTTTAATTTTTCACATCATGGAAGCGCTGTGTATTTGTGAATGTAAACTTTCCTCAGAGGTTCGGGTGAGTTCATTTTAGAGCTATTATTTTATGGATTTAAGTGATACTGGGCTCAATGCTGAAAGCACACGTGAAGTTCTTGTTCTGGAGAGCAAACAAGGTAAAGATCCAAGGAATACAGGGGAACAAAAATCCTGGTGTGTGAAGATGGAGAGTGTTCACCCTTAGAGAGATGTCACCTTTGTGGGAGATAGGTTTGGTAGACTGAGCCCCCAGAGTAGGTTTGTAGAAAAGAATGGAAGGAAGAGAGAGGCAGATAAGTAGGTTGCTCCAGTGTGGGTTTTATTGAGTTTTGCAGTAAATGTAATTCAGAAAGGACTTCACGTTCATAATGAGGAACAATTAGACTTTTGAGACCACTATTCTGATTATTGTTTCTTTTTTGGCAGGTGAATAGCTTTGACATCAGCAACGTGTCCCACAACCATGCGCGAGCGGTGCTGTCGCAGCCCTGCACGGTGCTGCACCTCACCGTGCTGCGGGAGCGGCGCTTCGGGAGCCGCACGCACGGCCACGCTGACACCACCACCACCACCACCTCCTCATCCTCCTCCTCGCGGGATGACAGCTTCCAAGTCACGCTGCACAAACGTGACTCCAGTGAGCAGCTTGGCATCAAGCTGGTCCGCAGAACAGACGAGCCAGGAGTCTTCATTCTCGACCTCTTAGAAGGAGGGTTGGCTGCCCAGGATGGCCGGCTCTGCAGCAACGACCGCGTGCTTGCCATCAACGGGCACGACTTGAAGCACGGGACACCCGAGCTTGCTGCTCAGGTTATACAGGTAATTTGCCTTCCTGAAGCCTTAGCTTGGTTCTGTGTCTTAGCTTGGTTTACTTCAGGGTGAAGCCTGAGGTAGAGTCTGTCCCAGACAGCTTGTGTGTAGACAGAACAGCTTGTGTGTAACACCTAAAAGCCTGCAGCAATGCGGTTCGCTGTGATTTGTGTTCTGGAAATCAAACTGCAAAACAGGGTCTGCTTTGGCACCTTTCAGACGAAGTTCATCCTGTTAGAAGTGAAAAGTGCGTTAGTCTTCCCTAGCATGCAGCCTGAATGTTAGAAGGCTGCTTATGTGAGCAAGGAGAGTACCATGTGGCCCATTGCTTAAAAAAAAAAAAAAAAAAAAGATTATTATTATATTTCTGTATTTACAGTAGTTTTGATTTTGAGACTTAGGTCTATAAAAGCGGGCGTTGAGCATTGATTTGCATTGATTTACCTGTACATGGACTTGGTGGGTTAAAATGGAAAAACGGATTGCCAGACTTCATAGAAGCAACAGACAGCAGCTAGGAAAGTCAATCTTCCATTAGCCTGGTGCAGTAAAACTGATTTCCTGAGTGTTAAGGAAGAACTATTCCAAATGACTGACTCGACTCTGGACACAAATATTACCCAAAACACGATGCAGTCAGACACATGACCCCTCCCTATTCCTGCAGGAAAACCTCTACTCCACACCTTTCTCCTTGTCTGTACGGAAACAGCTGCAGTACACGCTGCTTCCTTCTGATGGGATGTTGGAAAAAATGCTCTGATTTTGGTAAATTGGGAAAGACCAGTAGTAGTGTGGTTAGTTGCCTTTGCTTAACCCCAAGTTCCAACACCAGACAGAGAACCGTAGTTCAAATGAATAGAAAGTATATGCTACAAGTATCAAGAGCTTCCATTGCTGTTAAAGGAAAATAACAATGACTTGGGGGATTTAATGCCAATTTCACTGTTTCTGGATACAAATGAAATGGTCAGAATTTTACATTAGGTAACTTTTATCTCTTGAGTTGTATTTTCACGGCAATGGGGAGAATTGATATTTCATTTAATGTCTGATATCTGGGTCTCCTCATATTCCCAAATCTCCATAATTTGATGCTCTGCTCATATATCTAACATCTTTCTCTGAAATCTCTTTGGGAAATACCAGAAGTGTTCAGAACTTTTTACAGAAATCTGCAGATCCTGGAGCCATTGTGTGTGCATGTCTTCTTTTATTGGTACAGGTTGCACAAACTGACTGAGCCTGCAAATGGAATTTGTTTCTTCTTTTGTTTATGTTTGAAGCTTCATAACACAGAATCAGTCCTTTTTGCAAAGGATTTCCAGGTGAAGCAGATATAACATCAGAGGGAAAGGAGTGCTAGTATCCCCTCTGTTCTAGGGGGAATTGCAGCAAGAATCAAGTAAGGGACTATGCAGTCAGAGAAGTTTGTGGCACCTCCAGGAACTGGAAAACAAGTTCTGCTGACTCCTTATTTCGTGATATAGTTTCCTTCCCCTCTGGTAGTTAACAATATCCTATCAACTTGTTTATTTTGCTTAATATATTTGACAGGCTAGTGGGGAGAGAGTGAATTTGATCATCTCTAGACCCATGAAGTCGCAGACGGTCAGTATTATCCGAGACACGGGGACTCACAACAGCAACCCGCACCAACACCAGTCCCAGCAGCTGTTTCACAGCAGACCCAACTCACATAAGGTTGGTGGTTCTCTTTTGAGAGGTATAAATATAATTTTAGTCGTGTGATGGCCTCAGTAAGTAGCAAGGCAAGATTGGAAGGAAGGGTGGCATCTTCTTTTCAACCTAAAATTTTATAAAATGTTCATAGCAGTCTTAAAATTTAACCTATTCCAGTGTAAGAGCTAAAAGAAACTTGAGTGAGATTTTCAAGATTGGCCTTTATCAACTTTCTATTTCCACTTAAGCATCTACATGAGTAGCTTTTTTGTTTTTTTTTCTGACCTGAAGGAAATCCAGCTAAAGCCTATTTGCACTACAGACTTAGTCTTTTTAAACCGTTCCGTTAAAGCACCAAAGTATAGCTCTGAGGTATACTTAGTTGCATTCTGTTCTGTTTGGGTTTTTTTATGTGTGTGTTGGGTGTTTTTTTTTTTCTTCAAAGCTTTAACTACATTGTTTATTCTTGTCAAACAGGATCTCTCCCAGTGTGTTTCATGCCAAGAAAAGCACATTACCGTGAAAAAAGAGCCACATGAATCTCTTGGAATGACAGTGGCAGGAGGCAGAGGCAGCAAAAGTGGCGAATTGCCCATTTTTGTGACAAGTGTACAGCCCCATGGGTGTTTGGCAAGAGATGGCAGGATTAAACGAGGTAGGGCTTGGCCTTCCTGGTGGCGCGGGTGGCCTCTGGTTGTTTTTTGACCAGTACATTCACTGAAATCAGGTGGTGCCATAAAGTCTTTTAACAAATGTAACAAAGCAGTGATGGATGTTTGTCTTCATGTTTCAACAATGGAAACACAGTATTTAGTATCACACCTCCACCTTTTCTAGGAAAAGGATGTTTAGAGAATGATAGCAGGGGAAGTGGACAAGATCAGGAAATGTCTGGTTAAATTCTTTAAAGCTGACTGTAATCCCCTGAGCTGAGGGTCTGATGTGGTGCTTTGTACTGTAGTGCACACATCCTGTTTTTGTGCTTAATTTGGTGGGATGGGCCCCATCTCTGTTCAAGGAATCTCCGCTCCTCACTATATCTGCATAGCTCACACGTTCCTGATGACAGGTCACCCATGCGGAGTTCAACCCCAGAGCTTGATCTGCCATGACCACGATCCCTAAATGTTCTCTTGCCCTTTGTCCAGCACAGCCTGGGTTTACTGATCTTCAGGTGTGCTGCAGGACCCGTCCCTGTTCCTCAGCTTTGCAGGAAGGTCCAGGGAACAGGGAGGCAGAGGCTAAACTCAGTGCAGGAGAAGACAGACCTGGCTGACAGTAGCTGAGCATTGGTGATTAAAATGTGTTGTGCCGTATGTGAAACAAAGACTGTGTATGGGATCTCTGCAATTCAGAGTTCACAGAATCTCAGATTGTTTTAGGAAAGAAATTTAGGGGAAAAAAAAAACATAAATTGCAAGTTGAAAAAGAACAGCGTGGGAACCTCCGTGTATGCTGCTGAGATGGGGAGATTTACACCCACCTACCACAGTGTATGTCTTTCTTGTTCTATACTAATGTGAAAAATACAGTTACTGGAAAAATCACAATTGCTGTTTCATTATGTAGCATTGAAGGAGCCACAGCAGTCACAAAAGTGAATTTAAGTTATGCTGCACCTCAGCTTTGTCTTTCCCTGGAAGGAAAAACTTTTTAAAAAACGAGTCTCATTCTGAATGTGACCTAGGAGTTCGCATTTTCGCTTTGGTTTTCCCAGCTTTCATCAATAAGTGAGACATCGTGTGAAGGAGGAGGCTCTTACTGCTTGAACAGTAAATCACATTTTTGTTTTCATCCTCAGGCATTTTAAAATTATTCTGAAATAAAATAAAAATTGTGGCAATTTTTTTACTGTCTTGGACTCTTTCCAGGTTATTACCTTTGCCCAGATGCTCATTCTTTCTTCTAATGGATTGGCTTTTGCAGCAACCTTTCCAGTAGTTTTTGTATTCATTTTTGTTCTCCAAAATTACAAGCTCAAAAAAGCAGAAGACCAAAAATGCTCTGAGGCCTCACTTATCTATAAGAGTTAGTTACATTGTGGTGTCTGAATTGTTCTTTTCAGCATTCTTCCTTCTCTTGTAGAGTTCTCCCCATTTCTGTGCCCATTTTTGGGTTTTTCTCCATTTCTGTGCCCATTTCTGGGATTTTTCTACATTTTTCTCCCCATTTCTGTGCCCATTTTTATGTTTTTTCTACATTTTTGTGCCCATTTTTGTGCTTTTTCTACATTTCTGTCCCCATTTTTCTGTTCTTTCTACATTCCTGAGCCCATTTTTGGGGTTTTTCTCCATTTCTGTGCCCATTTTTGTGGATTTTCCACATTTTTGTGCTCATTTTTGGGGTTTTTCTACATTTTTGTGCCCATTTCTGTGCCCCTTTTTGGGCTTTTTCTACATTCCTGTGCCCATTTTGGGGCTTTTTCTCCCCATTTTTGGGCCCATTTTTGTTTTTTTCTCCCCATTCCTGTGCCCACTTTTGGGATTTTTCTCCCCATTTTTGGGGTTTTTCCATTTTTGTGCCCATTTTTGAGCTCATTTTTGTTTTTTTCTACATTTCTGTAGACCTAAGGTACTCCATTGGGAACAGTTATGCATTAATATTTTAAACTGACGGGCGAAGTTTGAGAGCTAGTGCTGCTATTCATGTTCTAGAGTTGTTAGTTCAGACTGTCTCAGCTCCAAAAAATTACAGTATTAGATGAAATCCCGACCAGAGAGATGCTGTAGGTCCTGACATGCTGCTGTGTTCTCACTTGTGCCCCCAAACAGGTGATGTGTTGCTGAACATCAATGGCATCGACCTGACCAACCTCAGTCACAGCGAGGCGGTGGCCATGCTGAAAGCCAGCGCTGCCTCCTCCGTAGTCGCCCTGAAAGCTCTGGAAGTGCAGATTGTAGAAGAACAACCCCAGGCCAATGAAGAACAGTTGAGTACCATCAGTGAAAATGAGTACGATGCTAGTTGGTCACCGTCGTGGGTCATGTGGCTGGGACTTCCAAGGTACAGAAATAATTAACGCAGTCATTCACTATCTGTTTTACATTAAGTCAGAGAGAGATACAGAAGCAGAGACAGTATTAGTTGCAGCACACCTGCCCTTATTTCTTCCTGCCCAGCCATCTCAGTTATTTTCTGTTTGCATTGTGCTCGTGGTGAGGGCCATGAACAGGAGCAATATTTTGTTAGGAAACTGGAAGGTGAAGAGAGTCAGTTCATTCCTTCACAAACTATAGTAACTACCCGTGTGGATTCCTCTCTGTGAATAAAACTCATCTTTTCCATTGCTTAACCGTATCGTAATTTCCAGGAATCTAAAACCAGAGAAACAATTAATAAAAACACAAAGTATTTGCCCATGTGTCTCTGTGCTAGTTCACTACTTAAATTTACAAGGCCAAATATATAACTTCAGAATATTGGATCAGACTTTCCATTCTCCTGTTTTTTACACAAATCTCTTCCATACAAGCATGAAGTTACAAATTCTCATGTATTCACTTTCAAGAACCCACTACCCTCTCTGCCAGACACAAACACTGTTCAAGATTTGCAGCTCCCTCCCTCTCCTTTCCTAATCTGCAGTCTGCCTGACATCATCATGCTTCATTTTTACTGTTCTGTTTTTCAGTCTCTTGTGGCTTCATTCTGGCATTGCTATCGAGAAGAGCTCCCACTGCAACAAATAGTGTTGTTAACTTCAGGCAGTGTGCAGGCTAATTCCCCTCCTGATGGAGTTACCAGGCTCAGGCCTGTAGTTTAAGTGTAAAACAACAAAAAGAAACAAGCGTGTTGGTGACAGAATGTGTCTGAAGATCACAAAATTATGAGTTACCTAATGTTGATAAACAGCTCTCAGCTTTGGTAAATGTACTTGCTTTCCGTGCCTTGGCAGTGATTTATTCCTTGTTTGCTACAGAAGACCATGTGCTACTCCTGTGTTATTCATTGTGCTGCTGCTCTTTAAGGAGTGTTGTACATCAGTAGAGAACTTTGTGTCATCATTGCCCAGAAATTAATTTCTAGGGGTTTTTGTTTGTTTGTTTTTGTTTTTTTAATTACAGTCTCTGTTTCGCTAGCAAGAATTAATTTTCACTGAGGAGGTTAATACATATGTATCAGGTCAGTTAGCAGAATGTGATCTGGATTATTTACCTGCTGTGTATCCAAATGGTTAATCATTTATATTTTCATCACTGGTGATGCGTCAGTTCAGAGATAGAGAAGGTGATGCATGGACTTTTAGATCTTTAAGCAGAAAGAGTCTAAACTGGCTGGGGGTGGAAGAAACACTGCGTTTTTGACTTGCAAAGTAAATACATTGGATATCCATTTTCCACCCACATTCTTGGCACCTGTGAAATCTCTATAATGCCATTTTATTATTGTCAGTTTAGAGAATTAAGTAATGATTCTAGCTCTGCATTTTTTCTTTTTAAACATGTTTATGTCTCAAGAATGTGGGGGGTTTTGGTAATCAGTTTGAGTATTGCAAAATTACTCTGGGAGCAGAATGCTAATCACCATCCCTCCCTTCTTCTCCCTGCTTATTGCAGTGGTGTTGTGAGAGAGCAGGTGTTGTGCCTGGTGTGAAAATACCTACATGTGGCACACATGGCTTTTTTCTTGCTGTCCTGTGCTTCCATTCCACAGCTGCCTGCATAGCTGCCACGACGTAGTACTGCGGCGGAGCAATTTGGGAAGCTGGGGTTTCAGCATTGTCGGTGGCTACGAGGAGAACCACACAAACCAGCCTTTCTTCATCAAAACGATTGTTCTTGGAACTCCTGCCTACTTTGATGGAAGGTTAAAGTAAGTCTGAACAGCAGTTATAATAATAATCAACTCTTGTCCATGGGCACGTGGCAGTGCAGCTGATAGCTTCGTGAGCTCTGGCGTGACGCCTGGTGCAGCCCAGCAGTGCTTTTCCTACCCCGTGAGTGTGACACAGGGCAGTACAGGCTGCTGTGGTGAGGGACAGGGTGTCTGACACGGAGAGGTGCTGCTTCTGCTGTCACCTCTGCCATCTCCTGTCCTCCTCCCCAGCTGCAGAACTGATGTCACCTGGTCTCCATCTCTCTGCTTAACTCTCCTTTAGGCCAAGAGACGTTGCAAAAACCAGTGCAGGGCTGGTTACTCTATAATGTATTTATCTTCCTAGAAAACAGTTTGAAGTTAGATAACTTCTTTCTGTAAAATGAGGGAAACTGCTTTGTGCTTTCATAAAGGCTTCTGAAACCACTGCTGAGAACTCTGGTACTAAAGATGGATGCTGCTGCCTTAATAGAAAAGTGTGAAAGCAGATGAGAAAGTCAGTACATCTGAAGAGATTGTTAAGGAGCTGTGCCCTGAGTTACTGGTTGGCAGGAAAGGCAAGGATAAATGGGGTGAGCTCAGTGGAGGCCGCTGAGGTGGTGGTCCCCTCTGGCCTTAGAGATGATGTGATTCTACTTACGCTTTACATTTGGATGCAGTTCCCAGATATGTGCATATATGCATTAGCCTTGTGTAGGGTTATTTCAGAATTAGGGCTTAAGCTTCCTATTAAAGGTTCTCTTGATCATAAACTGATTTTTTTTTTTTTTTCTAAAGGCAGGAGTGAAAAATATGCCCTGGATTTGTGAACATTATGTGGCTTGAGGTTTTATGGCATGATTTTTACATGTAGATTTACTGACACAGTAACTTAAGAAAAAAAATGTGCTTATGCCTAGAGCCTTGCCAGTAATTGATTTTTCAGTTCAATGACTAAATAAATAAATGAAAAAAAATAATTTGGCTGAGCACAAAATTACATTTTTTTGGCCAACTATGAAACAGTTTGGATTAAATGAAAGATTTCAGTTCAACCCAAAGTAAATAATTTCAGATTGGGGAACTAATAACTAGAATTCTTAACAGATGGAAAAATAAGCATCATTCCTAAGAAGGGAAGAGTGCTTGTGGTCACGCTAACTCCTTGTAAGGGATAGAAAGATTCTGTTCTGTAATATCGTGGTATAGTAAGTACCCTGTGCTCACATCTACTCTCTTACTAAGGCTATGGAGAGCTCCTTAGAACCTACACCATTAATTGTTGTGGGACCAGTCTTTTTGAGCTGTTCCGTATGGTTTAAATTATCTGAATGTTTTGTCAGGCTAGAGAGAAAGTGAGACAAAAGTTCACAGTCCAGTATGGGGCAGTTTTTTGCCTACAGTATCTGTCTGATATGACTTTATAGAAGATGAAGTGACTTCAGCAGAAAGGCAGAGTGAGACCCAGACTTAAAATTGAACCCCCCCCCCCTTTTTTCTTTAGCTCCACTTCAAACCTGTTGCAAACTTGCCTCCCCAGAGACGAAATGCTGTTTGCTGGTGTGTGGTACCTATTGCAGAGCAGTACTCATCATTGGGTTTTCTCCTTGTGTTTTTTAGGTGTGGTGATATGATTGTTGCTGTAAATGGACTATCAACGGTTGGAATGAGCCATTCTGCCCTTGTTCCCATGCTGAAGGAGCAGAGGAACAAAGTAACTTTAACCGTGATTTGCTGGCCTGGAAGCCTCATATAGGTTTATGAAATCATTTCGGTTCAAGCAGCTTCATTTTCTGGATAGTTGGCACAAAAATCTCCTTTATCTCATTTTTTCCCCCCTATAGATACAGCTGGTTATTAGCAGGGCCAAAACTGCTATATTCACTTTCGTCTTGGTTCTTTTCTCATGGGTCTCTCGGGCTCACTGTATGTATCTTTCCATCCTGAAATAGCCATTTCTATTTGCTACATCCATTGCTGATGTGAATGCAAATACACACATCCTCACACAGAGAGTCCTGCCACGACACAGCTCTCACTGAGCCTTCCCCGTCAAGCAATAGTCTCACAGAGTCAGCAGAAGAACCCAGTGGTTCTTTGGGTTTCTCTGAACAGCCCTAAGTTTCTATGTAATATAAAACCATAACAGCCATGTACCCGTTCTTCCCTGAGAAGAGAATGTGTGTCAGTGAGGCAGCGATGCATCTACCTGCTGCTGTGAATCAGCATCAGTTCCCAAAGGTGCGCCTTTCCATTTTGTAAGCCTTTCGTTTTTGGAGTCAGTGTTTGAGACTCGTTCAAGGAATCCATCTTACTCATAAGAAATTGTTTGGTCCCCGTATTTTTCCTTTCAGGACATCAGTGTTCATAGAAAAGTAGGACAAAAGCCTGATATTACTGGAATTTTTATAAAGTGCAATAATTGGACTCTTTGTTAGGAAACTTTAATATATTGCAGAGTTTGTATCCTCTAATGAACAGAAATATGGGAGTAATTACTGTTGCAATGCTGGCAAAAATACACGTGCCCAAGGTCGCCTTTGAGTGAATGGCTTGCAGTGTTAGACTTTACTTTACAAATGAATGTTTTGCTATGTCAGGGAATTTTGATGAACATTTTTACTGAGATCATTTTTACCGTTTATATTGTAGTTGTCGGCTCTCTTTCTCCATGTGTGGAAGCAGTGCTTTGACTTGTGCTTTGTGAATGAGAGAATTCCTTGCAGAGAAAAGCAAGCTGTTGAGAAAGCACGCTGTGGTTTGCAGGTGGGCAGGCTGGAGGGACAGCTCTTTCCACTCAAGCCCAGCTGCAAGTAAGCTGCAGAGTTCACTCTTGCTCTCTCATCTCCCGACAAACGTGCAATGCCTTGATACAAAATGCTGAAACGATTGGTCTTGCACTGCAGGATTTTTCTTTCCTTTAGAGAGCACCTGCTATTAAGTTGTCACTAAGAGTAATACTATTTATCTTGGATTGTAGTTAGTATTTTTAAAGACAAACCTGTATCTTCTAGACTTTGCCTTTCCATGATATTTGCAGGCTAAGCACCCATTTATTAAAAAAACAATAAAAAGAGTGGGGCACATAAAGCAATGCGCTGACTTGGAGCAAAACCTGTGTGTTGCCAGTGTTCTGCATATTGAAAACAGCTTCATTTATAAACCAGGTTCACAACCTGAACTCATTTTATGAATGACCTCTGTATTGTATTATTCATTACCAGAGAATGTATTGGAGAATCACAGCATATTTCAATTGTGAAGCATGAGCTTTATTTTCAAACTTAGCAGTTGTGATATCGGAGCATATTATCGCATGTCATTAATTCCAGTAGCTTTGTTTTAAAAAGAAATAAAGTTACTCTTTTGCAAAGGAAAAAAAAGTAAAAATCTCGTATGAATGAAGTGGTTTTATTCCTCTCTGTAATAACAGTTTAATTTCATAGTATTAAAATACAGAAGAATGTCCTGTACAGTATATTACTGTATTGAGAATCTGTTTCTGAAGCAAACACCAAACTTATTTGATACATTGGCTGATTTGAGAGAGGGTTTCCTCCCCTTCCAAAATGGTGTTTCACTGTATACTTCGCTCCTAATGCAGATTTTTTTGTAAAGTACATCTTAGCATAGACTCTAGGGAAGACTTTGACATACGTACTAGATTGGAATTTTTATGGTTATTTTAAGAGTAACACTTTTCATTCAAAACCCTGCAAAAATCAAATTTTTAGAATTGTTTTTCTTTTATGTGTATGCCTCCCAAAAGCATGGGTTAGCTTCAGCTGTGCGGTTTTGTTCGTGCGCCGTAGCTTTGGATCAGAACGTTCAGAGCCTTTTCAGACTGAATTCCTTTCCTCAGCCATTTTCCCCCTTTCTCTTGTAGCTGCATAGTTTGGTTTGTTTTTCCGTGCCTTCTGTTTTAAATTATTTCAAGATTTTTTTTTTCGGATATTGCTATCTAATTGTATGGTATTCATGAAGGATGAATGAAAATAAAAGTTCATTTGACTTATTGTAATAACCCGAAGCGTTGTCTCACTCTTTGCGAAAGGAATGGGTAGGTAAATGCAGATTCAGTTTAAACGTTTATTTTTCTCCTGTCATTTATCACAAACCACACGCTCAGCCAGCCAGGGTTACGTGCCAGCTGTTGAAATACTGATCCAGCACTGAGAAGTGCTCTAAAGAGGAGGCAATCTCTCTGCCCCATGGTCCTTCGCCACAAGCAGCTTTCCCTCGTCTCCCCTCCCCGCCAGCTGGTGCTGAGGATGTTTTCACAGCACCGATTTGATGCAAGGAGACAGTCTTGCTGGAAACGTCACATTTCTAGGGAGCCAGAGCTGCAATCTGAGCCTCCCAGCAATCAGTTCCCATCTCCGTCTCCTGCAGGAACTGCGCTCTGTCTTTCGATATCTGCGAAGCTAGAATGGATCTTAAAGCAAATTCTGGATGATTTGCCATAAAGTTTTTACTGCTCATGTTGCCCAGAGCCTAGATTTCTGTTCTCTGCAGTATTCTTGGTAGTTCACGAAGAATAAGTGAATACCATGAAAACAAAAACATGTTTATGTACGAAACCGCGCAAGAGGCCAGCAGTGCTTGCCAGTGGCTTCCTAGCTCCTGTGCTGCTGTAGCGGAGGGGTCACACTGTGACGGTTCTGGCTTGCAGACAGAGGAATGGTTCTGTTCTTGCAGCTGAACGTGCACAGAGCTGCTCTGTGAGGAGGTGGCCTGAGCTTCTGTGCGCTGCATCTTCCTGGGAGGAGTGCCTTCCCCAAACAACTCTGAATCTTCAGCGACGAATGCAAAGCAGTTCCTTCTGCTTCGCAGCATGCCAATAAGCAGAGAAAACACGGTAGTTGGTTTGCTGCTCTATACTTCCTTTATAGACTCAGGAACGTCTGAGGGGAAAATTCAGTATTACAAAAGAATTTAGAGTTCTTCTGTTTGCAGATTCCCTAACGTATCTGGGCTGGGTGTAACAAAACTCTGAGCCTGGCTCCCAGGTGTGTTGTGGCAGATGACGGTGGGAGCAAGACAAGTTCCATTCACTTCAGAAACTTGAGCACTTGCTTCTAAGGCAATTTTAACAGATGGTGGAAATTTGATGGGGATCCAAAGTACGAGATCCTGATGAGATCATAGAATCATCAAGGGTGATAAAGACCTCCAAGATCATCCATCCAACCGCCCATGAATAGCGATGAGTACTGCCTGTGCCAGGCAGGGCAGCAGGGATGGCCAGCGCAGAGGTCAGGCTGCAGGGGGGGCCCGTGGTGCTGCCTGGCAGCGTGCAGCCCAGCGAGGTGCTGCAGCACGGGGTGGGTCGGCCAGCAGCATCATCCCCGTGTGCACAACTTCTAGGCAAACTTTCTTACCTAAAAAGTGGATCTTCTCCAACACGTAGAAGAAAGAAGTTTGTGACCGAGGGAGGGACAGAAAATCGTTTGCTATGACCTCATCAAACCAGCGTGTTTTTGCCCAAAGGATGGGAAGAGCTTTGGACTTCGCACTTCTATGACAATTTCAGTAGTGATGTATGGATAAGAAAGCTAAAGGATGGTGCTATCCTTTTAGAATCATAGAATCACAGAATGGTTTGGGTTGGAAGGGACCGTACAGCCCACCCAGCCCCAACCCCTGCCATGGGCAGGGCTGCCACCCAGCAGCTCAGGCTGCCCAGGGCCCATCCAGCCTGACGTTGGGCACCTCCAGGAATGGGGCACCCACAGCTCTGGGCAGCTGTGCCAGGGCCTCACCACCCTCTGAGTGACGAAGTTCCTCCTCGTTTGTTCTCATATCACGTTCATGGATCACCTGAACATTAGCACTGCAGTATGGATACAGCAGCCATCCTAACTGTGCCGTACAATTGATGCAGCTGTGATTGGCTCCCTTCTGTAGAGTGACACAGGACACTTCTGCCATGCAGAAGCTGCAGAGGTGTGGGAGCCCAGCTGAAGACTCGCAGCCGGCTCAGCATCAGCTCTGGATCCTGCTGTGCGTGGTGTAGAAGGAGAAGGCATGTGTTTGGGTTTGGGGGTTGTTTTCACTGTTAAGCTCTATGGGAAAAATCTGGCTGGAGGGATCGTGGGGCTGCAAGCACGGCCAAGCAGAAACAGCACTTCTCAGTGGGGAAAGCAGATCTGATATTGCCAAAGGAAGAATGAGAGCCAACCGCTCCCGTGCTGGAGGGAGGAGGAATTGGACACGGATGAGCCCACTGATAGAAGGGGCAGTCGCTGCTGCCTCCTGAGCTGCAGCTGCGGGGTTTCACACGAACAGCTGAGCAGCAGAAGTGTTTGCTTACACCCTGAAACTCTGCTCTGAGAGCTTCCTGTTGCTACAGATCTGCAGAATGCAGCACGCAGAGAAAGCTCTGCTCTGTGGGGTTCATCTGGCAGCTCTGCTCTGCCCCCAAAGCATGGTCTGTGGTGTGATGGTCTTACCCAGCTTGCCTGTCACACTGGAGATCTCTTGGAGATCTGCGGAGGAACAGAGGGTGAGCTCAGTAAAACCATGCTCATCCTTCATGCCTTTACCTATACGTGGGCTATCGCGTTCTCTCCAGCACATTTTGTGTCCTGTGCCTTCAGATTCATAATGCACGGTGGCACAGGAGCACTAAATGGCAGTGGAAATTAGAGCTGGATTGTGCTGCTGCATTAACTGGTTTACCACCAGGCTGGGCTGGGTACTTCACATACAGGAGATGGTATCATAAGCAGAGAGAGAATTTAATTACAATGATGAATTTAATGCTGTGATGGGTTTTAGACACAGCGGTGACATCCGCTGCTTGCAGCTACTCCATCGCTTAGCAACGTGGGTGCCAGGCAGCCAGCCCCAAAGTGCCTTTCCTCTTCCCCTAAAGGTGTGTGTGCTGGAACCTAAGCATCCCCCCGGTGCACGTGGGTGGTGATTGGCCTCCAGACCAACTCCCAGAGTGCTTCCTCGGCCGGCAGCTCGGCCAGCCCTGACCAGCAGTGTGGTATCTGTGCCCTAAGTGGGGAAGGAAGCAAACGAGGAAGCTCTGTGGCATTCCCTTTGATCTGGGGCAAGCAAAGCGCTGGTGGCCCTGCTGCCAGGTTTTGCTGTAAAGCGATTGCAGAAAGCTACTGAAGAGAACCAGTTTAATCAGATTAGAATAGATAAAGAGTATAACCCCTTGGTTATACAATTGAGCTTTATAATCATATTAAACTTTAATACTGGCATCAGTGCCATATTGGAACAACAATCACAAAAAGCTACTACCATAAAACATTACAGATCCTTAAACATATTACAGAATGTCATCCACTGAAGTTAAAAATGTTATCGTGTTTGGGGAGATGTGCCAGCTCAAACAGTAGCCTGGTGCCCTCTACATGTGCAGATTAAAGGCAGCACAGCAGAGGCACAGCCTGACCTTTTCATTCCTTACCTTTTTTTTTTATTAAATTGCTTCCCAAACGACGACTTCTGCTGCCACTATTACCCACCTCAGTCCTCATCCACCGAGGTACCGAGTTCACCTGGCTCCCTGTGAAACCAGCTGAAGCCTCCTCCAGCAGTGGGACCGTGCCCTCGTCTGGGGACGTGCAGAGGTTCCCCTGCCTGCGAGGCAGAGCAGCTCCTCGCTGCTGTCCCTGTGCCTGCACAGCATCCCCTGCTGCTCCCCAGTCACTGGGGGAGGTGACCACAGCCAAGGGAAGAGCGGCATGTGTCACGCACCCGATTTAAGTGAGCTGGTGTTCTGGCATCCATCCTCAGATTTGAGCGTCCCCTCCAGCTGTGATCCAGCCTCAGGGGTTCAGTACCAAGGACCCCATTGAGAGCTGTGGCTGCACTGAGCCCTGCGAATGCTCTCAGCACCTCTGCAGCCACTGCTGCCACAGCCCCTCTGCAGCGACGCTTGGCTGCTCCTGTGACCCCTTCGAGTGCTGCACGTCCCTTGGCAGCTCCCAGTCCATAATGCTGCTCCTGGGTTCAGGCTCCCCCCACATCGCCTTTCTGCAGGCAGTGCAGGTCTTGTGCCCAGGCTGTGTCACTGCAGGCTGTCTGAGGAGTTCACAGGATCACAGTGTGGCTGGCTCCAGAAGGGCTTCACAGAATGACTGGGGTGGGAAGGGCCCTCTGGAGGTCCCCTGGCCCAGCCCTACTCCAGCAGGGACACCAGAGCAGGGTGCCCAGCACCACGTCCAGGCAGCTCTGGAAGATCTCCAGGGAGGAGACTGCACAGCCTCTGGGCAGCCTGTGCCAGTGCTCCGTCACCCGCACAGCACAGCAGTGCTCCTGGTGTTCAGAGGGAACCTCCTCTGTGCCACTGTGTGCGCATGGCCTCTGGTCCTGGTGCTGGGCACCACTGAGCAGGGCCTGGCTCCGTCCTCTTGGCACCTTCCCTTCAGTATCTACGGACACTGATGGGATCCCCCTGAGCCTCCTCTTCCCCAGGCTGAGCAGTCCCAGCTCTCTCAGCCTCTCCTCACAGCAGAGGTGCTCCAGGCCCTTCAGCACCTGGCGGCCCTGTGTTGGGCTCTCTCCAGTACGTGCAGGTCTCTCTGGTACTGGAGGGCCCAGAACTGGGCACAGCACTCCAGCTGCAGCCTCACCAACACTCAGCAGAGGGGAAGGATCACCTCTCTCGACTCTGGCTGTACTCTGCCTAACATAGCCAAGAATAACATCAGCCTTCTTAGCAGCCAGGGCACACTGCTGGCTCATGTTCAAATCGGTGTCCACCAGGACCCCCAGGTCTGTTTCTGCAGAGCCACTTTCTGCCCCCAGCACGTCCTGGTGCTGGGGCTGTTCCTCCCCAGGAACTCTGCACTTGTCCATGTCCCGAAGTCCATCTCCTTCTGTTTCTTTCTGGTGGATGCCCTGCTCATTAGGCACCTTATGAAGATATGTGGTGTAATCATGCCCTTCTAGAAAAGTCTCAGATTAAAAGCTGCTCCTGGGTCATTCCTCTTTAGGTGGTGGGCCTGCAATTACAGAGAATGAACTGCATTTTTGCTTTCCATTGAAAGTAATAACTGTTTTTGCAGTTGACTCTGTGAGCAGTTAATGGAACAAACTGGATGCTTCGCTGCGAGGTGGGGTTTAAAGCTATTTGAGAGAGGTTCTGTGTTTCAAATAGGAAAATAATTCACACGATGCGCTGCCATTTTCCTGGTGTCCAAATCTGCTTGGTTAGACCAGGTGGCTCAGGGCTGCACCAGGTCAGGCTTTGAATGCCTCCAGGGGCAGGGATGGATTTCACAGCCTCTCAGGACAACTTCTGCTGGTGACAAAAAGGCTTCTTCATAAAACCTGTTAGGAGTTTCTCATGCTCTAACTTGTATCAATTGCCTTTTGTCCTACAGTGAAGAATGGAGGGGGACGAGGAATACTTACCTCTAATTTTCAAACACTGGAAGTGAAGCTCACCCTTGTTCAATTGGACGGTTTGCCAGAACCTTTGTGACTGTAAGCACCTGTTGTCTCTAACAGGCTATGCGTGCAAGAAAGAAGGCTGCTCGTACATTGGAAAAACTTGGAGTGAGCTCCAGAAACACAATAAAGAAAGCCACACAGGTACATTTCAAATGCACTCCTAAGCACTAGGAAGCAAAATCTTCTCTTCTCTTGTGATCATCCAGGCTGTGGAAAAGTATTTGCAATGAAGGTATGTATTTTTACGCTGTCCTAGTCTGAACTGCATCATCTGAAATAACTTTTTTCTTTTCTCTGTAACTGTAGCAGAGCCTGGCAAGGCACGAAGTTGACCGTGATCCTGAAAGGAGAAAGCTGAAAGTAAGTCATGCTCTTGGAGAAGCCCTCCTCTGTGGGGTGACAGGATACGGTTGGGAGGATTATTATTAAATGGCTCTACGTCCAGGTGGAGGCCGGTCACAAGTGCTGTCCCCCATGGTTTTAAACTAAGAGTGGAGATTTAGGCTTAATGTTAGGAAGAAATTCTTTACTCAGAGGGTGGTGAGGCCCTGGCACAGCTGCCCAGAGCTGTGGGTGCCCCATCCCTGGAGGTGCTCAAGGCCAGGCTGGGTGGGCCCTGGGCAGCCTGAGCTGGTGGGTGGCAGCCCTGCCCACAGCAGGGGTTGGGGCTGGGTGGGCTGTAAGGTCCCTTCCAACCCAAACCATTCTGTGATTCTATGATTCTGTGTGTTTTAGAATGGGACTCCAGGTAGGAAAACAGGCCAGCTGTCTACTTAACTTGGGGATTCTTGGTTTCCGAAGCTCCTTTAAATAACATAACCTGGTTTTTCATTGGTTTCTTTTTCTCCACCTCCAGTATTAGTCCATACACACATGAAGTTGCTAGTTTTGTGTTTATTTCTGCCAGAGAAAGCGTTCTCGTCCTAGGAGGAGCCTCGCCTCTCGTCTGAGCGGGTACATTCCTCCTGAAACGCAGCCAGGAACAGAGGCAGTTGTGACAGAGTGCAAGACGATGGATCAGCCCACGGAGAATCAAATGCCAACTGTTGAAATCCTGTCCCTGCAGTAAAGGTTAACTGAGAATTTTCTTCGTGAAATGACCAGTGCAAAGCCCAAAAACCCCTTTATTTTAGCATCATTTTTTTTAATAATAAATTAATATTGTTTATACCTCTTTGTGAAGTCATTAATGCAACTCGTGCCCTTTGCATGGGCGTTCCTGTCCCCTCTGGCCCCCTCCCCATGGTGCCAGGTGGGGGCCGTCTGGTGGCAGCCCCGAAGTTCAGCCCTTTGTGTTTCTTCCTGGTGGATGCCCTGCTCATTAGGCACCTTATGAAGAAATGCGGTGTAATCATACCCTTCTAGAAATGCCTCAGATTAAAAGCTTTTCCCAGGTCTTTAGGTGATAGGCCCACAATTACAGAAAATGAACTGCATTTTAGCTTTCCATTGAAAGTAATAACAGTGTTTCTCCGGTTGACTCTGTGAGCAATTAATGGAACAAACTGGATGCTTTGCTGCAAGGTGGGTTTTAAAGCTATTTGAGAGATATTCTGTGTTTCAAACAGGATAATTCACACAATGCACCGCCATTCTGATGGTATCCTTATGGGATAATGGACGTCTGTGTGTAGCCACAAGATTCCAGTGTGTGCCTCCAGCCCTGGCTCTGAGCTGGGGAACGGCCTGCCTGCGCTGCCCTGAGTGGGCCTTGGAAAAAGAAAAGCAAGCCAGGGAATTAATGGTGCAGGTGCTTTCCGGGCATACATCCCGGCTGGAGCAACCTGAGCTGCAATTGAGGGAATGGCCTCAAGTTGCACCAGGGGAGGTTCAGGTTGGATATTAGGAGAAACTTCTCAGAAAGAGTGGTGAGGAACTGGCGCAGCTGCCCAGGGAGGTGGTGGGTCACCGTCCCTGGAGGCGTTCAAGAAACGTGGAGATGTGGTACGAGGGGACGTGGTTTAATGGTTTAATGGGTAATCCTGGTGGTAGGTGGACGGTTGTACTAGGTGATCCTTGAGGTCTTTTTCAACCTCGATGATTCTATGATTCTATTACTCATCTATTAAAATCACTCATATAATTAACTATAATTACCTCTGTATTATAGGTAACTAATCACAGATAATTACCTGAAAGGCTGCAGCTGTTGGGTGGCCCAGCATGGGCAAGACTGACTTTCATGCGTTTGCTCTCCTCATGAACAGGATCTCCTCAGCTCACAGCTCTGCCTCCTCTGAGCTTAAATCACTCAGATGGGTAGGAAAGCACACACACAGATTTTATTTTGCTTCCTTCTCTCCTAACACTTTTTCCCTCCTCCTGTTACCTATCTGTCAAAGAGGAAACCTTTTTGGGTAGAGTAGGGATGAGCTGCTCCAAGGCACAACCAGGGGAGGAGGATCCAGCCCGCAGCGAGCAGGCTTTGAGGGCACCTGTCAGAGCATCGCTCTCCTTTCTGCACTCGTTCCCTCATGTTTCTCTGCTGCATGGGTTTTGCCAGCAGGGAGGGTGGACCGAGTGGTTCTGTATTTCTTCTGATGCTCAGAGATGGAGACAGTCAAGGATTGGACTCTGGTGAACTCAACCAAATTGCATACGATGCGAGGCTGGCGTCTCATACCTGGGTTGTTATTCAGTGCGTGAGCAGGCAGAAAGGCACAGTCCTCCCTTCAGGGTAAATATGTGCTCAGCCGCAGCCCTCACACTCTGCATCGCTCCCCCATGGTCTCCCATTCACTGTGGGGAATAAGGAGTGCACATCTGGGCTTGCAAGGGGGGTTTGCTCCTTGTATGGAACGTGTTATTGAACGTGCTGCTTGCAGGAGAGCTGTTGGCTTCATCACGAGGAATAGGCTGAGCACAAACACGTCTTTGCAGTGCAGATTTTCCCCCCATTTGAAGGGATTTTTCAATGTCACGGAGATAAAAGGTAACCAGGAGGCAGAGCACGCCTGGCACATTGTGACAGATGCTGCCGAACAACAGAAACGTGTTCCATTTCCAGCTTCATCTAGGAGTGCTTGGTGTTGTTTGGTGAGCCCTTGCAAGCTCTGAATATCAGAAGTTTTAATTACAACTGCTCAGTCAAGCTGGTGTATTTCTGTCATGGTGTTGCCTGGGATAGAGTTAATTTTCTTCACAGAGGTTTCTGTGGTGCAGTGGTTTGAATTTAGGATGAGAACAGCACTGATAACACGCCAATGCTGTCGTTGTTGCTGCACAGAGCCAAGCACATCTCAGCTCCTCGTGTTCCCCTGCCCGCGAGCAGCTGGGGCTGCACACGGAACTGGGAGGGGACAGGACTGGCCGTATCGTGTGGCACCATGCTGAACAGTGACTTTTGGAGAAAGAAGGAGGACGGGGGGGGGACATGGAGAGTGTTGCATTTGTCTTCCCAAGGAACCATTATGCTCAATGGGCCCTCATTTTTCTGATTCTCCCCATATCCCACCTGGGGGGAGCATGCAGGTGGCCGCACGGTGCTGAGCTGCTGCCGCGTTAAACCACAGCAATGTGGTAGTACAGGAGCAATGGCAGAAAAAAGGATTTCCTGAGGATTCAGAGCGCACAGGTACGTCCTCAGAATCTAAAAAATAAAACTAACATATCTTAAAAAATAAAAAGAAAAGATTTTAAATTCATGCGTACAAAACAGGAGCAGACCTTTGGGAAAATCCCAGCTAAGCTTCAGCCTAAATGCTGAGAGATAGACACGCTTTGGAAGTCAGGAAAGGCCTTGCAATGCGTAGTTACACTGCGCCTTTGTACCTTGAGGTAGAATCACAGCTGTAACTCTGTAATCGTGAGCTGCCCAGGAGCTCCACCATGGAGAAGAATTCCCCCATAGCCCATGCCCGGATCCCCATGAGCTCCCCTCCTACAGGCAGTCCCGGCTCTCAGCACTGCTGCTCTGCCCGGGCACGGCCATCCATCGTGTTCCTCCCTCGTGTTTACAGCAGGGAGCTCGGGCTCTCGCTGTGGGTAATGGAGAGCAATTGGCACTTCCAGGTGCTGTTCATCTCCTCCTAATGCAGTTGTCAGAACCAAATCAGATGAGTCATGCTGTAGATGTAGCTGTTTCTTCCCTGTCTTGAGAGGGATGACAGGCTGAGGTAAGGCCTGGGCACCGTGGTCCTCTGCCCACGTGTGCCCAGGAGTTGCTCCAGTCCATGGTCAGCAATTTATTTAGCACTTTGCACCCGAGTCTTCTGAATCTGGGAAGAAAGTCCATGTTTTGTTTTTTTTTACAGAGGTGCTGATTTTTGACTTCTCACCAGAAGGGAACATTCACAGATCTGCTTCTAAGAGCTGAAAGCAATTCATGGCTCACTGGGGCAGCTCGCTGTTGCATTGGTGCAGCTGTGCAGTGCCAGCTGGCACCAGCCAGTGCCAACCAACAGCTCCGTGCCAAGGGCCCATGGGTTCCACCACAGCCTCGGGTGACCCTTCCTCTGTAAGGGCTGGGATGAGGCCCCTGAAGGAGCCCTGAGCAGAGGAGCTCTCAAAGGAGTCCATGCTGGTAGAGACACCTCCAGCCATTTCAGGTTGGATATTAGGAAAAACTTCTCCAAAAGAGTGGTCAGGCACTGGCACAGCTGCCCAGGAAGGTGGTGGAGTCACCGTCCCTGGAGGCACTCAAGAAACGTGGAAATGTCATACTAAGGGACATGGTTTAATGGGCAATCTTGGTGGTAGGCGGACGGTTGCATTAGGCCTTTTCCAACCTTAATGATTCTGTGATTCTATACCCTCCCATCAGGCGCCGCTGGAAGACAACCCTGAGGTTTCATGAAATGACAGTTCTCAAAAACACTCTTTGCGGTGTTTTCTCTTGGAGGTCTCACCAGAACCATGTGCTCTGGTGGCAGCATTCATGTGCCCCCCCAAGATCCACAGCTCACAGAGATTCCCAGCAGCGAGCGGGTGGCTTAACCACTGCTGGCCATGAGCGACTTTGAACAGATTTTCATAGAATCATGGAATCATAAAGGTTGGAAAAGCCCTCTAAGATCATCCAGTCCAACCAACTCAACTAGTCGAGCGTTGTAGGAGCAACTTGAAATCCTTCCGTACAAAGCCCAGCTGGATTTATTCAGAGGATGCCCTGGGCTGGGGGAGGCTGCTCCGCGTGGCTGCGGTGCCGTGGTCACCCCGTGCTGGGCAGCCCCGTGCAACCCCAGCTCTGCTCATGTTTTTGTGTACGTCACACGTGGGCCCACAAGGTAGGGGCAGCAGCAAGGGGAGCGTCGTCCTTGCTGTGCATTTCCATTGCTCCTTATCCCTGTGACTGTGGGAAGAGGATGTGGATGCTGGTCAGATGCAAAATAAAGAAAGGAGAAGAAACCCAAATAATTCCTCGCCGATGGGAAGTTCTGTTTGCTCAGATCACTGCCATCATGAAAGTAGCATCAACATTCACACTTTCCCAAGACTAATTAGGTTTAAATTGGGTAGAAAATATTGTGCGAATAAATAGCCTTCTGCAAAGTTTAAACAGAAGTGGCAGAAAAGGGGGAAAATAGTTTTTATTAATGCATTTACACCTTCTTAGAATCTCCCTGAATTGTGTTTTACCTTTGCTATAAAAATGAAAACATTTAAATTTCTTTAAAATTACATTTGACTTAATTACAGCCAATCCCTAATACCAGCAAACAAC
Source organism: Penelope pileata (assembly GCA_013396635.1). Taxonomy (NCBI): domain Eukaryota; kingdom Metazoa; phylum Chordata; class Aves; order Galliformes; family Cracidae; genus Penelope; species Penelope pileata. The sequence goes on from WBMW01002316.1 coordinate 136,084, forward strand.
CCATTTTGCCTGCTTTCCAGCACAAATAGCCACCAGCCTCATCATTTCATAAAGAGTTGTTTTTCTACATGATGTTCTCTATGTGCAGAATGTTAATAGCTACTATAGCTGAATATGAATAGGCTTTGTAGCTCCACTTGAAATATAGAAAAATGGCCCAGACATTAAAAAAGATAAAAGGGAAAAGGGCAGTAATGAATTTAGAGGAAAATGAACATTAATGGTACTAGCATTACCTCATGTTCCACATAACAAATTATTGGAAATCTGTCAAGCACACCAAATTATCTACTCATCTGCTGTTGTGGGGCCCTTTGGAGCCATCCAAAACCAGCAAAAGCAAGACAATTTAAGCTAATTTTACTATTTATAACAATAGAACAGACCATTAAGATAAATTAATGTCATTATCAAGTTTCTATGAAAATGACAAATACCGCTATTTCAAGCAGCTTTAGAAGCTGTTGACTATAATGAAATCTGCTGTACAGGTACTAAAAAGAAACACTCCAAGTAATTATTTTCTAGTAGCTTGTTTGTTTCCTTCACATTCATTTACTTTCACCACAATTAGTTCTGTACACAATATATGGTAACTAAACAGTCAACACTACGCAGCATTAGGACTAATTGGGCAATTAGGATGCAGTTTTCAGCCTTTTAGGTCCTGAAGAGAGCCAGGAGTAAACATTTTAGAGGCAACAATGGCAGCGCTGCCTCGAGTTTTGTTGCTGGAGTTTAAAGGAATACAAAGCCAGGCGATAAATAAAGCCAAGGAGAAGGCTCTACCTGCACCGCGGGGAGGGCGGGGGGTGTTCACTGATCCAATGGAGGCAATGGGGCTGCGAAGGCACCCCAGGTGTCCAGGGGGTGTCACATCTGGAGCAGCTGGGGACATCGCCCCGAAAGGCACGTCCTGTCCAAACATCCTCCTTGCTGTGTGGCCAAATGCCTGCGACGGCACCCACAGGCAGCAGGCGCGATGCAGGAGGCTGGGAGTTCTCACCCCAGCTTCTCCCTTGGCTGCCTCCCAGGGAGGGCGAGGGGAGGAAGGGGTGCTCACCCCCTCCCTGGGCTCCCGTTTGCCTTACCCCCATGGCACCGAGCGCTTCCCTGGCTGCCAAGCCTCCATCCGCTCCGGCATGCCATGCCAGCCCCATAATGGCGTAATTTGCATGCTCATACATCATTTCCACACCGCTTCACAGCCCTGGCCGGACATCAGCCAGGTGGGGCTGTGCCTCGGGACTGGTGTGGGGACAACACCAGGGCCTGGGGACAGGGACAAGCCCCACATGGCTGCTTTCATACAGGGCAAGGCATGTCCCTTGGTCTCCCAGCTCTCGGGGACGCATGGTGGCCTCTGGTCCATGGACAGGCACCGGGACAAACATGAGCATCCCACATCCTGCATCCCTCATCCCTCATCCTACATCCCACATCCCACATCCCACATCCCACCACCTCCTCCTGGGCAGCCCTGTCCCGGAGCAGCGCTGCCATCGCGGCACAGCTCGGCAGTATCGCAGGCTGCACGCCGATCAGTTCTGCGCTAATGATGCCAAAAGGCAATTAGTCTCTAAAAGCATTATCACAACATTCATTGCATATATGACGTTTTATTAGCACTATCAGTCAGAGATTTTATGAAGCAGAGGTTTGCTTTTTCCTTAATTAGACATTCATGAGAGAATATCAGATCTGACAATCCATTTAGTAATTTATTACAGAATAAAGAGATTCCAGCTGAAATTCAGCTTTTGCATCCACACCTGGGTTTTGCACGGAATGTAACAGGGGCTGCATCTGTTTGCACCATTGCCCGTGGCTCAAGGGCCTGAGCGTGTTCATTGGCCCAGGAAGGCTGCAGTTTGTTACAGGGATGTGTGGGCTGCACGGGGAGGGCACTGGGCACACACCTCAGATGCGTGTCAAAACCCCCTGCAATGGGAAAATGCTTGAATAACAGCCTTGTATCTCTTTGGCTGATTTTTCCAGACTTTTAGTGCAACAAAAGTCTGCAAATAAAGCATACCCTGCAAAATTTTGGAGAAACCAGGATTGTCAGGGGGCTCCTCTGCATGCAGAACAGGCAGGAAGGCAGAGATTTGCCATGGAGTTGGTTTTATCCCCCCACACAGCCCTTCTCGTGCCACAGCAGCCAGGGGAAACCCACAGACACCCACACTGGGCCAGGAGTCCCAGGGACTTGGGGCGAGGTGGCGATGGGGTGACAGAGGACAGCCACTCAGCAGGGCTCAGAGGCAGCATGGGGCACCGGCATAGCACAGCTACGTGCCATGGGCATGTCCCCAGCGCGTGGGGAGGGCAGGAACGCTGCCTTAGCTTGGTCCACAGCGAGGAGAGGAACACACAAACGCACAGACACACACAGACAGCAGACACAGAAAGCTGCTAAGCAACACTGGCTCAGCCCTGTGCGCCTCAGCAATGGCTCTGAGCTGAAGGCCTAGGGGAAAGGTGTTAATGTGAACGCATTAGGATGACTCTGTGATGCCTGGGCCTGAATGTTCACCAACTGTGGATGTGCGCCCGCATGTGGGGCATCACCCACGTGAACGTGGGGCAGGGTGTGAGGGACCCCACAGCCCACAGAAGGGGGGCCTGGCTGGTCCATGGGGCACAAGGACAGAGCAGAGCCTGGTCCTCGTGCTATAAACATTCCAAATATATTTACATTGCGTGCATTTCCGCATTGCCAGTAACAAGGCTGTCAATCTGCATTTCTTCCCAACCCCACCTCCAGCATTCGCTTCTGCTCCCTTCTGCCAGCCCTCATTTGTGCAACATATGGTGACCAGGACCGCTGCACTCGGAGTGATCGCCCACCTTTGTGCAAAGCCATTTTTCAGCTGTACAGCTCCCTGGCTCCACGCAGCACAAAGCTGCTGGTGCCAGCACAGCACAGGTGGCAGCACGGTGGGTGGGAAGGGAAGGGCAGGGGAAGGAGAGGGAGCAGTGACTGATGGAGAGCTGCCTCCAAATGCAGCTGGGTCTGCGGGGAGCAGACTGCATCCCCCTGCCCCTGCAACATGCTCCTGCACCTGCCTGGTGCCACGTCCTGGTGCTGTGCTACATCCTGGCTCCAGAGCAGTCACGTTGCAAGTCAGGTCAGGGTACTTGGTTTCACCTCTAAAACACCTGCAAAATATTTATTTTTAAACCAGATCAGATTTTCAGCAGCAATTTGCAGCACAGCACAATTTGATGAGCACCATGACATAGCGTGGGCTGGAAGAGGAGGAACGCAGCTCCTGGGACCACCCGGGATGGAGACCCGCTGAGTGAGAGGGCCTGTTCTGCTGAACTGCCAGTGGTGTAAGATGACTCCTTGAAGGATGTGGGTCTCTTTTAGTATCAGTATGAAGTAAGCAAAGGGCATAGTCACGTTTTCCCCCGTGCTGAAGAGATAAAAGTGGCATACAAACCCCCTAGTGATGTGGTGGTCCTTTATCTCCAAGTGAACTAAGTTCTATAAATAATAAAACAAATGCTGCAAATATCAGGTTGGATATTAGGAGAAACTTCTCAGAAAGAGTGGTGATGCACTGGCACAGGCTGCCCAGGGAGGTGGTAGAGTCACCGTCCCTGGAGGTGCTCAAGATACGTCTCGATGAGGTGCCAAGGGACATGGTTTAGTGGTTTAATGGGCAATCTTGGTGGTAGGTGGATGGCTGGACTAGGTGATCTTGGAGGTCTCTTCCAACCTTGATGATTCTATGATTCTATGAAATGAAATTCTAGAAGTGATCCCTTTAGCTATTGAGGGACATGAAGAAAACAGACATATTTGTATCCCCTGGGACCACTCCCTGAAGCCTGAGCAATGCCCCAAGCCTGAAGCATAACGGAGGGACCCAGAGGAGCAGGATGGGGGGAGCATGGCGCAGCTCAGACCCTATACCACGCGCAGGGGCGTGCAGGGAGCACGGAGGATAAGCTGAGAGCTGGAGCTCCATCCTGTGTGCTCACATTGCTGCTCCCTTCCAGACAAGAAATAAATCACCTCCTGCACTGCCAGGTGCAGCAGGGTGATGAAGTGCACCCCCGAGCCCAGCTCTTCCTGGGGAGGAAGTGGAGCTCTCCAGCCAGTGCAGCTCATGGCTCACCTTTCCCGCTGGCCTGAAGGACACGGGCAAGTCACAGCTAAATCATGAAGTGGCAGCTTGAATTAAATGGCGATTCAACTTTTTTACAGCCCATTAATAGCGAATCTTCTCTAATTGCAATAATTCGTGATCATAAATGATCACTAACACCAGGTTTGTCTGGGACAAAGATAATTTGCTATCTAAAATGAGGGACATGAAATGATTTTGTACTCAGGTGCTGCTTTAAGTCATGATTTTGGATTGCACACAGGGACCATCACAGAAGGTTACGCCAACTGGTCCTTGGTCAGACAGCTACAGGAGAACTTGACAAGTAAAGCATCCCGAGGTGCAGCAGCTGTGGGGAGAGGTCTGGGACTTTGCACTGACTTCTGACTTACACGATTTGCAATATAAAAGATTTTAGTGGGACGGGATGGGAGCTGTCTGGAATAGATACAAAAATTGTGCTACGAATGAACAGATGCACTTCAGCTGTTTTCCACCCAGCCAATTGTTTCCACTGAGCGCAGGCACAACTTTCCCTTGTTTGTTTGCTGAAAATCAAAACTGGACTCCATGCATAAATCAAAAGTTATGTTTAGACTCTGGCAAGCCTACAACACCCCACACCAATGTGTACATCCCTGGTAGAAATATAGAAGCATAGAAAAACTGGTATCACGTGGGACCTCTGGAGCACGAGTCCATCTATTCCAAATCTCTGCTCCTATCAGGACCTGCTGGATCAGGTTTCTCCAGCCAGGGTCTGAAGCTCTCCAAGGACAGATTCCTCAGCCCACCATCACCCAGAGAACACCCCTGCTCCATGGGTGCCTTTTATCCAAAGGGTTGGCTCAGACACTTCTTCTCACCTCTGCCTGCACCTTACCTGCAGGTTTTGGTGTGCTTGTGATGAGGTCAGTAGGACATCATAAGCACCTTGTCCTCCACGCACAAGGAGCTTTGTGCCATTACTTCTTTTTTTCAGTTTTTCAAAAATCTCTTGCTCGGGCACCTCAAAATGGAAGAAATGGAGCTATCATAAAAAATCCTCCTTTGAGGATGAATAACAAACCCAAAGCGGTAAAAAGATTCGAGATGAAGCATGGGAAAGATGAGGTGGTTTTTCACAATGAAGGAGATAACCACTGGGGAGCTGTGCTGGCCAACATTTTCATAAGTGATTTGGACAAGGGGTGAATGGTGAGGGGAAGAAGTTTGCTGATGTTGCAAAATTGTCAGGGAGTAACAATGACAACTGGCTCTGAAGAGCTCCAGAAGGATTTTATGCTGCAGAGTGACTTTGACAATAATATGGAAGATGAAATTCAACATTGATAAATGCTAAGTAATGTGCATGGCAGAAGCAATCCTAACTATGTATGCTCAGTGATGGGCTCTAAATTAGCTGTTATCACTAGGGAAGAGATCTTTGAATAACTCCCTGAAATACCAGCTCATTATTCCATGATGGTCAAGAAGGTAAATAGAATGTCAGGAGTTATTAGGAAAAAAACAGAGAGCGAAATAGAAAACACCATTATGCCATAATGTAGATGTACTCAAACCCTGAATCCTGTACCTAGTTCTGGTCTCCTGTCTTAAAAGCAGGTGCTAGAACTCACAAACAATGAGAGAAGGACAGCAAAGGCATGGAATGATTTATTGGGTGAAGTGACTGCCAAAATGAGGAGAACTAAATATGCAGAAAGAATGACCGAGGGGGAATAAGACAGCGATCTGTTCAATTATGAATAGCATTTAGGAAACAAAAAATAAATAAAAAAAAAAGAATGGTTGTTTCCTATTTCTCAAAGAATAATTAGATGGGCACTAATTTTAAAGAAAACAGAAAGGAACTTTACTTAAACTGTGGAAATCATTATCACAAGACATAAGAGATGTAAAGGTACAGATGAGGTCTAAAAGGGATCAGACACCAATAGCATAGAAAAGCCAAGTTAAAAACAAAGATGGCAATGCAACCTCCAGCTTAAGGTTGCATCGGAAGCATGGAAATGTTTCCAATGGAAAAAATGGAAATTTATGTATAAGCACATGTATATAAACAGGAAAAGATATATAAATACAAGCATGCACACAAACACAACTATTCCCACACCAGAATCATAGAATCATAGAATCATAGAATGGTTCCGGTTGGAAGGGACCTTAGAGATCATCTTGTTCCAACCCCCCTGCCATGGGCAAGGACACCTCCCACTAGACCAGGTTGCCCAAAGCCCCATCCAGCCTGGCTTTGAATACTTCCAGGGAGGGAGCATCAACGACTTCCCTGGGCAACCTGTTCCAGTGTCTCACCACCCTCACAGTGAAGAATTTCTTCCTTATATCCAGTCTAAATCTACCCTCTTCCAGTTTATAACCATTACCCCTTGTTCTGTCATGATCTATCCTTGTAAAAAGCCCCTCCCCAGCTTTCCTGTAGGCCCCCTTCAGGTACTGGAAGGCTGCTATCAGGTCCCCCCGCAGCCTTCTCTTCTCCAGGCTGAAGAGTCCCAACTCTCTCAGCCTGTCCTTGTAGGGGAGGTGCTCCAGCCCTCTGATCATCCTCGTGGCCCTCCTCTGGACCCGCTCCAACAGCTCCACATCCTTCTTGTGTTGGGGGCCCCAGAACTGGACACAATACTCCAGGTGAGGTCTCACGAGAGCAGAGTAGAGGGGCAGAATCACCTCCCTCGACCTGCTGGCCACACTTCTCTTGATGCAGCCCAGGATGCGGTTGGCCTTCTGGGCTGCAAGCGCACACTGCCGGCTCATGTTGAGTTTCTCGTCAACACACACCCCCAAGTCCCTCTCCTCAGGGCTACTCTCAAGCCATTCTTGAAGGACCAAGCAAGAGCGGCTCTACCTGCTCTGTTCATACACCCTTCTTTAAGCACCCATCGCCAGGTGCCAGCCTCTCTCAGGACTGTCCCAAACCTCTCTCATATGCCATCACCTCCTCCTGGGATCACTGTCACAGCTGTCCAGCACTGGTCTCTGCCTTCAGGTCCTGGCTGGAGCTGATGATTCCCCACAGCCAGTACCTAGCGCTGGCTTGAGCTTTTGGGGAGGGAAGTGCATGTGCATGTGAACGCCTCTGCTCCAAGAGCAGCACCTGTGGGTAAATGAGAAAGGCAAGGTAAAAAATGTAATTCATACTTCACATCATTCTGTTCAAAAGAAACTGAATTTCAAAATCCTGAAACCTTTTGGGATCTCATGAGTAAGAACATCTTTTTTCTTTTCCCCTACTTGTAATAAGATTGAGAACGTAGCATGAGAAAAAATTTATTAAATACCCAGTTTATGGAGGAGCCAGGACCCTGCTGATGTCTGCTAGCTCTTATGCATCCTACATGAATGCTTTGAGTTCAGCATCACGTTATGATGTCTAATGAAGAGAATAATGAACAGTTCACCTTTCTCTTTTCCAGGACTGTGAGACCTCGTCCACATGCAGAGTCAGTGGCACGGCACAGCACAGCACAGCCCTCCTCCAGCCCAGCGGCGCTGCTCAGATCCTACACACAAGGCAGGACTGGTCCTGCAACCGCATGTTTTCATGCGTGTCACACGCCTTAGCCTGAGTCAGCACCAAAGTGAGGGTCCTGTTGCTTTTACAGCACACAACAAAGCCGGCGGCTGATGGCAGGAGCAGCTCACAGGACGAGCATGGGTGAAGCTGCGCTAACGACGCTGCGTGTTCGTTTCCACCTTATGACTCAAAGACAGGACGGGAAGCAGCAAACACAGAGAACGACACCACATTGTCAAGTTGTCGAGAAATGAATAATGCATCGGGAAGCAAACATAAGCATTATTTCTCTTCTAATCAGTATCATGAAGCATTTTACAAATTAACCACTTTCCCCAGACACTTACCGTATTAAGTAGCTCTAGGCTGAGCCCCTATCAGGGTGGACTGTGCCATCTGCATTTAGAAAATTGCCTATACATTTATTAAAGTGAAATTCACCCATTAATTAATCCTGCCAGCATTTTCCCTGGAAACTCTCATTAGCACACTGAGCTAATTGCTACAACTAGCAGCACTAGGAGTGTGTATGTGTGAGGGCTGAGGAGGAGGGAAGGTTGTTTTAACACAATAAAAGATGTCCCATTCTTACATTTGTATTAAAATCAAATTGACAAAGTCAGAATAACTTTGGACCAAGACAAATTTGTCCTGTTATTTTCCTTCCACGTTGGATCATCGATTGCTGTAGGAAAAATATATTCAAAAGATGACAGGAATTTTCTGATGATGATAAAAGTTAGAATCACAGAATATCCCGAGTTGGAAAGGACTCACAAGGCTCACTGTGTCCAACTCCTGGCTCTACAAAGAACCACCCCAAATCCAAACCCTGTGTCTGAGAGCACTGTCCAAACGCTCCTTGAGCTCCAGCAGCTTGGGGCTGTGACCACTGCCCTGGGCAGCCTGTTCCATGCCCACCACCCTCTGGTGCAGAACCTTTTCCTAACCCCCACCTGACCCTCCCCTGACACAGCTCCACGCCATTCCCTCAGGCCCTGTCACTGTCCCCAGAGAGCAGAGCTCAGCGCTGCCCCTCCGCTCCCCTCGTGAGGAAGCTGTAGGCCGCCATGAGGCCTCCCCTCAGCCTCCTCTGCTCTGGGCTGAGAAAGCAAGGGACCTCAGCTGCTCCTCATACCTCTTGGCCTCCAGACCCTTCACCATCTTCATAGTCCTCCTTTAGGGCATTAAACTGAACCTTTTGCATTGAGGTTTGTGTTAACACTCTTTCCTCATGCATCCTGCAGGTGAGCAGAAGCTGTGCAGTTATTGGGGCTCTACTGATGGACGGTCCTTTTTTCTGCCATGGTAACCATACCCCACAATGAACATCCCAGCGAAACTCCTCAGGGAGCCTGCTGAGCAGGATAACAGGTGGGAGGGAAATGGCAGCACAGAGACATGAAACTGCTTTTAAATGTCTTAGGGTAGGAGGAGGCAAATATTAAATCCTAAAATCTCAGCTCCTCACTGAGCCACCTTGCCAGCACACACAATTGCCCTCAACTGAGCATCTTGCAATTTTTTCCTCAAATGACATAGAGGAGAAAGCATTATTTTAACTGCTCTCCTCCTCCACCTTGCACTTGTAGCATTAACACAGATGTAACTGTTGCTGCCAATAATTCCACATCAGCTGCTACAGGTGTGTGCTCGTCCACCTGTACAGCAGGAGCAGTCAGGAAGGGGAATGACAACAGGTCACGCACAGCCAGACCCAGCTGCTGGACCAGCACCGCATCCAGCTGTCAACGCTGGGGCACGCGTGGTGTGAGCACAGCGGTGACCCCGTACACACGGGCTTGCCAGAACCACGTGGCAAAGAGGGCAGGACTTCAGAGCATGTGGACACTGGGAATGTCTTAAAGACTCAGTGGTCGGAATCGATACATGTTGATCTTTTCAATGGCTCAAAATTATGCCAAGATCCATAGCTTGAATCCCCAAGAGAGGAGAATCGACTTCTGGTCACCCTACTCATGCATATATTACGCCAGCCTCAAAACTGAGGTTCCCCTTTCTCCAGATTCTGCAGAGCACAGTGCACTTTTTGTGAGTGAGACTCTACACAAGGTCATTGCGAAAAACATCCCACCCCAATTAGACATGATTTGCTGTTACTAATTTTACTGTAGTACAAGCCTTGTAACTATAATTATGCAAAGCTTCAAGCAATAATACACACATACTTAACAGCGAGCACATTCGTGGTCCCAATTCTTCAGCACTCCGCTGCACACGTAACTTTCCCGCAGCATTTTATCCCTGCAAAGTCAGTAGGACAGTCCCTGCGTGCAGAGCAGCTCTTACACACACACGCCTTCAGAATCAGACCTTAAGTAACGCCTTGTAACCCCAAAGGCATTCTCTATTTAATGAGGAATAGTAAAAAGCATTCCTTACTCAAAAAGACAGAAATATGTTTAATAAAATTATGATCCTGACCTCAAACAGAGAACCGGATTTTTTTCAACTTGCTAAGGTTTTTGCTGAGCTTTCTGATCATATCCTTCCTTGCCCTTTAATCCTGAGAGAGTTCAGCTGTATTCCTCTAGCAACAAATGGATTCTCCTGGGGCTAAAATGATTGTATAAATAGGGATGCTAATGTACTCCCTTTAGCTGATTAGTATCTAGTGGTAGAGACACAGAGTTCAGCTTGTATTTGTATTATCATTTCTATTCTCTTCTGTCCCCGATCCCTGTAATGTAAAGATACTCTAGCAGAGATGTAGCATGAAATAGGCAGAGGAAGTAAAGTAGTTCTGGTGTCGAAAATGAAAAGAAGAGAAATCTAAAGAAAAACTTCATCTGTGTCATTCACGGCAGATGGCTGCTTATTTAAATAATCGAGTTAAGTAAGATGCATTTAGGACTATCTTGTTTAATTTGGTTATTTAAATGAATAAACTGCCTGTAAGGCAGTGGTTTCTACAGATACAATCAGGTCACGCTCAGCTCTGGTTCATATTTGCTGGTTTTGATATTAGATCCAGAATGAATTAGCTCATCATTTCTCTATGTGGCTAAACTGTTCTGCTTACACAGGGAATGTTTTAGATCAGATGAGAATTACCCTGATGCACCGAGTGATATTATGTTAATGCATAGCAGATTAATGCTCCAGCAAATTTGCATATAATGAATATGGCCCATAACCCTTTGTCCAAGTGCGCATCCCTGCGTGCCTGCCCCAGATAACAGGACCTTTCCATATCAACAGGAGCCAAGAGGGGAAGAAAAGCAGGTTTGCAATTCCTCTTTTATGCATTCAGCAGAACTACCTCTGCTCCCACAGTTATCAAGTAGCTACTGGTATGGCAGTGATTATGCAAATGACATCATGCAATTTTAGTGACCGAACTAACACCACCCAAGGACTTGCTCAGTGGAAAGGAGGCATTTCGAACCCATAGGGGTTGCAACAAAGGTAAGGGCTTACATGGCAAATAAATGGTGTTGTTCCACCGCTTTTCTTGGCAAACTTGGGGTGTGTTTGCTACTTAGAGCTTGTCCCATTTTTTTCCACTGAAACTGTTTTTGTGGAAAACCTCCACTTAAAACTGAACAGCTTTTCATTGTTAGTGAGAGGATGTCTTCTGTCTGAGAGACACTCTGCCCGTCCTGCCTCAGAGAGCTGCGTCCAGACAAAGCATGTTCCAAACGGGACGTGCCAGTCTGAGCGCTCATTGGGATCCCTTGCTGGGCTCAGCTCACCTGCTGGGGCACAGCTCACTAAAATCAGCAATTTGTGCACATCGTGAAATGCAGAGTGACTACAAAACCCAGCCTGGAGAGGGCAATGAAGGTACAAAGCGCCTCAGGGTGCTTCCATAGAAAAGCACTCAGGCCTATAATCTGACAAACTCATTTGAAAAAGCCAAGGAAAACATCAGTAGCTTTGTCCACTGTGCAAAAATATCTCGACTGCCAATGAAAACTAGTAATTGAATTTCCTTGAAAATATCCAAATTTGGAAAAGGTGCACGTTTTTTCAGCCTGTCCTGTAGTCAGTTTATAAATGGTGAGGAAGGACTGCATGGGAACGTGAAAAACTGGGTTCTGGAGCGACGTGAAATTGATGCAGTGAAAACCTGGACCTGCCATTCCCTCTACTTGAGCCAGGATCCCACAGCAAAGCCCTTGGCTTCAATGAAATGCAACAGTTTTTCCAAAATTCCATTTTCATTAACAGAAAAAGGTTCCAAAGGGTCTACGGTTAATATTTATAAAAGTAACAGAAGGAAACAGTAGGGATAGCCTCTATATACTTAGATATTTGTCAGTTACTCTACATAAATCTTCTCTTAAGACTGCTTTTAGACATAATTAGAAGAAACCACTTATCTTTCAGAGCATCACTTAATTATTTTTCAAGCTTACAAAATACAGTTGTTTTTCATTACCCACACATGTAGCTGTAAAAGCAAAGCAAATGTTACTCTTGTAATGCAACATTCCTCTTCAGAGTTTACAAAAGCAGGGTGAGCTAATGGAAAAATAACCACTAAATAAAGCATCCGCTGGCCTGGGTTTAGGTCTGCTTTTTTTCTCTCTCTCATTTTTGGCCTTTTAATAAAAGATACTGCAATTTTTCCATTTCGTTTTCACACAGACACAAAACAGCTAACAACTCTTATCCTTCTCAACAGCATGTTGAAACATATTGGTTCAGATGAACAAGTATGAGATTTGGATGTTAAAAAAATTATTCCACCTCAGTTGCTCCATATCCTCGTATATAAGTAGACAAATGAGAAGTTTCATTTCCCCCAGGCATGCTGACCCCTTTACTTGTTAGGATCAGGAACAAACTTTACAGTATGTTGAACACAGAAAAACATCACAAAGCTACAGATTAGTAAATCAAGATTTTTTAAGTTCATGTTATGTTCAATAATATTTAGAGAAATTCTCATTAGAACATTTTGCAGAACACTTTTTCAGGACAAAATTTGATAGATTGAATGCATCTGAGACTTTATAGTAGGAAAAAGTTGCATTTGGTCTTCCTACTACTATCTATGCTTGAGAGTTACCAGACCATACTGAAAATGGGAATAATTCAACTCATTTCTGAATAGAATTCTGTGTTCATGCCGAGCTAGTTTCTGAATTTCTCATCAAAACAATTACCTCCTGCTGCTCTTTATAGAAACAACTATGATTCATTTCTTGTAGCTCCAGCATCTGTGTTTAATTTATGTAAATAACTTACGGTCTGATACCATGTAAATACCACTGGTTTATGAATCCAAATACATATAAAAATGGCTTGGAATGCAAAAATGTCTCAACACAATTAAAGTGTTTTAAAACTACAACCAAATAAATTCTCCAACTGCCACTCAAATACAGAATAGTTCTTTGAATTTCAGATAGACTGAGCTTGTAGGACTGTAATTGCTTCTAAGAAAATGTATACATTACAGCCCCATCCTGCATTAGAATGTGAAAGAGCAGAACCTGAAAATCTTTCAAGTCCTGCTGATTTATGAATTTATTCACAGAAAAAAATAAGGGTTTTTCATCCACGCTGAGGTCGTAACACAAAATCCTGGATATGCCGTCAGAGTAGATGAACCCCAGAGGTCCCAACATGAATTAAGCTGGAATTCTACACTTCTATCACAACGCAGTAAATTCTCTCAGACAGTGGATCCTACTGGAGCAAAAAATTTGTTTCTACAACCCTATAGCACGTGGAGGGAGGACAGATGGGAATTAAACAAGAAGAAGCTAATAAGCACCGCAGGGTCTGGAAGTCACCAAAGCACAAACTCTGGGAGCAGCCATCTTACATGGGATACTGAAATTTGGCCTAGCTGTGAGAGGCTTTTTGTATATGCTCACTGAGAGCAAATTTTATGAAAAGACGAAAGACAGAATTGTAGGAATGGGTGAAATACAAAACTCTGGATGATGAGTTTTCCATATGTATATCTCCTAGAAGAACCCACTCAATTCTGGTTGGAAGAGAACGAGCTGCAAGGAAAGGTATGTATTGGTATTAATGCTTTGTTGTTGAAGGATGTCAACTTATTTTTTCCTACAATATGGTAATTTTTTTTTAAAGATGTTGGCATCTTTGTCCTTGTAGGGGAGCATCTACAGTGGAGGCTGACCTTAGAGAACACACACAGTTTTGCTGAGATCATGAAGCAGAGCCAGTAACCCTGACGCTGGTCCTCAACATTATGGAAATATGATGGAGTAGATTTCCTAAGTACTGCATAATTAATTCAGGAGGAGGCTTCGTCCTTAATTTCAGACACATGAACTGCACCTACACAAATGAGCAATGTTAAGGAAAAAATATCAAAATGATTAAGACATAAAGAGGGATGTTGTTTTATAATTCGGTTTGTCAAAAAATCATGCACAGTGAAGTACCAGAGCTACCACTGAGACTTCAAGACAAAAAAAAAATTGTTACCAATAATTCAAAAAGCATAAAATATTATAAACCATCATTTTCTAACAACCCAGGTATCGTAATTGATACTTTTCCATGTTCTAGATGCTACATAAAAAGCAAGCAATTGATCAGTAGGCAAGAACTCTGAATCTTCTGAAGTATTTTATTAAGGCTGCCAGCTCTGAGATAACAGGAGAGCCCTGGTGAAGTATTTCTTTACTGCTCACTAAGATTATAGCAGCATCTAAGCTGAGAGCACAGCTCCCTTACGCTAGGCATGGCCCAAACATATAATTAGGGAAAGACTCCGCAACAAAGAGGTTCTGTCTAAATGGGCAAAAAGATGAGAGAAGCACAGAGATGAAATGATTTATCCAAGTTTGTGGGGCACATCAGTGGCAGAACTGCAACCAAAACTCATGTCTCCTCCCTCCCAGGCCAAGAATCTCCCAGCCCACACAAACATGAGGCAAAGGGTGACGGTGAAATTTAGGCTGTATGGAACTGGGCTCTTTGGGTCATGCTAACTCTTCTTCCCTGCTGTTCCACCATTAAAAAAAGCCACATTCAGTGAAGTATGATGAACAAATAACCTTGTTCTGGTGGGTCTGCAGCCTTCATCCATGCAACTTACTTTGCAGTTCTCCTCCCAAGCTTCCCCTCAGCCCCTGCTGTTTGATGCCTGCTGCCTTTGTGCAGCCTTTGAAATTATTGCTTTAAAGCCTGTAAGAGCAGCTCAGAAGGAAACAAATGGCAGTTTTACATTTTTAAAAAAGATGTTCTTATTCTACTCACAGCTGAGTTTTGGCTGCAGCTCATGAGCAGAATAGTAAGCGGGAGTCTTTGTCACATATTTCCAGGCCAGTTTGTCTGAGTTGCTGAGAGCCATACATTTTGTTTTCTTTTGTTTTGTTTTGTTTTCTTTTGCTGCAGGTAGATCAGAAGTTACCTCCTCAGTGAGCTGGACTTGTTCATGGGAGGACCAAAGGGAGAAGGCCCACAGGCCTCAGCCACACAAGCCAGACCGTGTCCTCATCCCCGGCTTTGGGGACAGAGAAGGCCCTGTATTTCCCCAGCTCCCTACTTCAAGCATCTATACAAAGGTCTATACCACGTGCCTCAGAACTCTTGCTCTGGGACAAAACCACCAACAGGTGTTATGCCAGTGCAAATACTTCTATCTGGGAGCTGAATAGACTTTCTCCAGAAGAATTTAGTCTACACTGACAAAAAGAGTTCATACTAACTGATTTCAGAAAGAATCATCCCGGAACTGTTGAACTGATTACATGCGCCTCAGAGGACTGATCTAGCCCACCAGAGAGCAAAGTCAGCTTCCAGCCATACCGCTGAGAACCCAGTGCAGATCTCAATTAACACAACAGCACATTGCTTTGACGTTTCAAGCCTTGGCCACACAGACTGCAATGATGCTGCAAATCAGACAAAATTTCTCCTGAGAACAAACAAAAGTTGTCCCACGAGCAGCGAAATAAATGACACTCAAATTGTCAAGGTTTGTTTTCTTTCTGTTCCTAGGGCAGTCGTTCCCATTGCTCCTCTTATCTCTTACAATAAACCATACAATGTTGCATATCAATGTAAAATGCCACTATTCCCCCAGCACGTCCCCTCTCCCTCATCCTCGAAGCGTCCTGGTTCCAACAGTTCCTCCCGTCCATGAATCCCCCACTCGGCGCTCTCTCACCCCTACACATCCCCTACACAGACCCTGGGCCAGTCAGTGAGCACCAGGTACCACGGACCAGGGCTGATCTAGTAAGAGCTGGGCTGGACCTGGTGGCCTCCAGAGGTCCCCTCCAACCTCAGCCATTCAGCGACTGTGAAGCTGTGTGGGATAACAGGGCAGTCCATGCACATGCTGCCGGGTCAGCTGGATGAACTCTCTTGCCAGAATGAGACATTAATTTGAGGGTCTTTCCTTTGTTTAATCACCGATTTTCACAAAATCTGTTAGAAGTGTGTATTATTTACAGCTATTATAAGCATACAGGAGCTTTGAGGGGCCAGCATCTCTTCACCAAACTAGGCAGAAGCACCCAAGAGATTAAAACTATACTGAGCAAACGTGCAGTAAGACAGACAGCTAGACAGACACAATGATCCATAAGCTTTTTCCTTTTAGAAAAACACGTTATAAAGAAAAAAGAAATATTAGAAAAATGCATAGTTTGTACTTAAGAATCCTTATCAGTTAACTAAATTCTGTTTTCAGATCTCAGTTATTTACTTTGTACAAGGATGAATCTTATGAATTAATTTTGAAGGTTGACTGGCAGAAGATAATCTATTGCGTAAAAATGTGAAAAATCCTCCAGAACTTATTCTTTTTTATTTTTCTTCAGTAGTTTTCAGAAAGATTGAAACTTTCCTCCTCTTTGCATTCCAAGAAGCTGAAGGAGGACTTTACATGGAGATACTTACCAAGAGTATTTTGTAGCATATGCTTGTTTACTAAACTGAGAGGGAAAAAAAAAAAAAAGAATTAGCATGATGTGTTATATGCAAAAAAACCTTGATGATGATCAATGCTGTTGCAAGAGGCATTTAGAGGGAGATTAAAAAAAAAAAAAAAGATCACCTTAGAAAAAACTACATACAAAAAGAGTCCAACTGCAATGCTTCCGATAAAGCGCTGCTCTTGGCAAGTTACATTGAAGAAAAAAAAAAAAAAGCAGCTCCTCTGTCCATAACATGCATTTTTTTAACATTTACAAATTATTTTTGACTTAGCCACGCAGGGAGCCTACTTTCAACCCTCAATTTGAAAATCATGGAGGCTTTATAAAGTCTTCCACCTGCATCTCTTTTTTGCATCACAGTTCTTTATCCTCTAAGGGATGAAAACCCAGGCATATAAAAACTTTGTTAAGCTGTCACTATCAATAGAGCAAAAAAAAATAATGGTTGACAAAGAAGAAACAAATTGCATCTTCGAATAAGTTTCCTTCATGCTCTTGTTAAAAGCTATAACCTCTGATGTTAACTAAATTTAACCCATTCTGACCCTGGCAGTGGCCCTTAACCTCTTCTTTATTCTGCTTCCTGTGGTTGCTGAAGAAAACTGGCCCAGTGCTTGGAAAAGCGCTCTCTGTTGCACACAAAGAGGCAGCCTCGCTGCTAGGCTGTCAGGGGGGATAGAATAGACGGGGAGGTCAGCACCTGTGCTGAGAAGCAGGTGACAGGGAACTGCTTGGACCATTCTAGGGCAAGTTGTAATAGTTTCTACCCTTTAAATATCGCACTGTAGTTTCGGGTATTCAAGGCAGTGAAGTTCACGTTTTCTTTGTGAATGCAGACTTTAAACAAATTAATCTATTGCTGTTCAACTGACTGTAAAATTAGTAGATTTACTGTTGCAAAAAAAAAAAGAAAAAAAAAAGAAAAAAAAAGGGAGAGCTTTCACTTCCACTTTAATAAGGTCACGGATGTGTCCTAGGCTGCCAACAAAAGCAGCTTTTAAAATCTTCGCAGCTGAACCCAGCAACTTGCAAAGGCTGCTGAACAATGTCTTAGATGTACAGTGGAAACTCCTCTCCCTACAGTCAAGATGTAAAACCAGACATTTAAAAAACTTGCTGCACTGGGAAGGTTTAACTTTAATTGTGTCTCGCCACAGGGACCCACAGGCTTGCATTATGATTACCATTTTAATAAATTCAGCCAGCCTTGCTTTTCAGGGAGCAAAATCAGTTCCTTGCCTGGATTCAGTAAATCAGTCTGGGCAATTTAAAGACAGCATGCATCTTCAAAAGAATTGTTTTAATTCACAGAACAAAGGCAGGCTCCTGGAACCAAACAAAACTTTAGCTCTTTGACTATTACAGCCCATGCAGCATTCTGCTATCATCCTTACTACTCAACAGAATTTTTGGGGTTGCGTTAATTTTTTGCTGTCTCATTAGGATAAAAATAGAGAAGGGTGTGTATTAAGCAGCTTTCAAAAGCTGGGGATGAAAAGGGAGCAAGCAAGCTACTGCAGAACCAGGAATCTGTACCTACGACTCACCTAGAATTTGTTTCCTTTAAATATGCACCGACTCCAATGCGTTCTGCAGCATGTGGCATTGCTCAGCTCAGCACAAGGGAGTTTTTATCTGAGAAAGTATTCTGCAAACATTAACAAGAAAATGTAACTAAGGAGCACATAGGAGTAGCTACAGCTTCTCTTTAAACCAGGACAGCATGTAACCCTGTGGTCGTGGTTATAGTGGAGGGGTGCAAACCATGGCAGCTAGTGCCAGAGAGCAGGAGGGGAGCAGGAGGCTCCCTCTGAGCCTTTCCCAAAAGCTCTCCACCAAAATGTCCCACAGAAGAGGGAATTATGCAGAAAATCAGGATAATGGAGGTGTGCAGGGTAAGCGAGCGCTACAGACACACGGTGTTTTGGTAAGCACGACGATGCAGGAGGCTGATCACAGACTTAGTAATAGGGCTTTGGAAAAACTGCTGTCCCACCCTCTGCAATCTGTCCATGGCCACGAGTTCCAGGCACGGCACAAACCCAATGGTATCAGTAATAAATTCCTGATGGGCCTGTTTGGCACTGTTTTGGACTAGATGTTGGGAATGAGAGCACCCACCAAGGAGCAGGTGAGCACTTCGTCACCCAGCTAGGGGCATCCTTGCTCTCTGCCAGGCATCATCACCACAGCCCGCTGCACACAGAGCAGATGCTGCATGGACAGATCCAGCCCAACATAGGGACCGGAACCAGCTCCCACATCTGCAGGGGACAACTGAACCCCTGGGCTCCCAGAGATGGGCTGTGAACATGGAGGAAACTTCCCAGCAGCATCCTCAGCTTGTTGGGAACACCCACACCATCAGGTCACCGTGCTGCTCAGGGAACTGCTGGACAGAGCCCAGTGGAGGACCACGGAGATGACTGGGGCCTGGAGCATCTCCCTTACGAGGAAACACTGAGAGACTTGGGGCTGTTCAGCCTGGAGATGAGAAGACTGAGGGGGGATCTTATCAGCGCTTATGAATACCTAAAGGGCGACAGTCAAGTGGATGGGGCAAGGCTCTTTCCAGTGGTGCCCAGCAACAGAACAAGGGGCAGCGGGCACAAACTGGAACACAGAAGCTCCATACAAACATAAGAACTTCTTTGCTGTGAGGGTGACGGAGCACTGGAACAGGCTGCCCAGAGAGGTTGTGGAGTCTCCTTCTGTGGAGATATTCAAGACCCACCTGGATGCTCTCCTGTGCAACCTGCTGCAGGGAACCTGCTTTAGCAGGAGTTGGACTGGATGATCTCCAA
Organism: Penelope pileata; assembly: GCA_013396635.1. Lineage (NCBI taxonomy): Eukaryota > Metazoa > Chordata > Aves > Galliformes > Cracidae > Penelope > Penelope pileata. The sequence continues at coordinate 155,444 of WBMW01002316.1, forward strand.
CCTTCCAACCCCTACGGTTCTGTGATTTTGTTTGAGTACAAGCAACATCACCTCCCACCATCCTTTCTCCTTTTTGTACATGTGCCCTTTAAATTCTCTGAATTATCTGCATTTTGGCACATGGGCTAGCAGAACGGGCCTTGATTTGGAAGAAAACAAAGGGACTTCGCTAACCAGCTTGAGAAATTAAGTGCTGCATGGGAAAAAAAGACAGATGCAGATATAAGAAGAAAAACCCATAAATGACAGAATATTATGAGGGGTGGGCAGAGGACGATGTGCATTGGACAAAAAAGAAGGAAGTTATTACTAGATGCAATTATTACGATAGGGTCTTTCAGATAATTAAGACCGCAGTCCTCACTGCAATAAGCACTGTATAAAATACAGCCCCTGAACAAGAGACAAAGGAGAATGAGTACAATGAGTCCCCAGAAAGATCGAGTTAACTGAGAACAAGCAGCACGAGAAGGATGCATGATGTCTTGGCACATTAAATTTAATTAGAAGGAATGAAGTGAAACAAACATGGAGTTTAACTTAACAGAATTAAAACAGAACAGAAAGAAGGAATGTGAGTGCTCTGTTCTGGAATATCTTGCTTTCACACAGGCAGTTTTGGTCTCAGAGGAGTATTAGCTGTGTTGCTCCTGGTAACGTTGCTGAAACTGTCTGTCTTACGGGACAGTTCCCAGAGAGGCAACAAGTGCAGCCCGGGCAGGGACAAGCTCTGCTCCAGTGCAGATCACAGGTTCTGAAGGCGAAAAAAATCTCTCCAGGATTCAGCTCTTCCAAAACTTCCCTTCACAGATATCTCAATTCCACACTTGATTTCCAGACCATCAAAGGAAGAGGAAAAAACACTTTTCTCTCCTTATTGTGGAATTTTTCACTCCTTGCAGCTGGATCTTGTAGGATTTCAACAATTAACGTTTTAGGAAAATCAAACAGATTTGGTTTGGTTAGGCACCTGGCTGGAAAGCTGCATGGAGGAAAAGGACCTGGGGGTGTTGGTCGACCCTTGGCTGAACATGAGCTGGCAGTGTGCCCAGGTGGCCAAGAAGGCCAATGGCATCTAGGCCTGCATCAGCAATTGTGTGGCCAGCAGGAACAGAGAGGTGGTTGTGCCCTGTACTCAGCTCTTGCGAGGCTGCACCTCAAGTGCTGCGCTCAGTTTTGGGCCCCTCGCTATAAGAAAGACATTGAGGCCCTGGAACGTGTCCAGAGAAGGGCAACACAGCTGTGAGGAGTCTGGAGCACAAGCCTGATGGAGAGTGGCTGAGGGAACTGGGATTGTTCAGTCAGGAGAAGAGGAGGCTCAGGGGAGACCTTATTGCTCTCTGCAGCTGCCTGAAAGGAGGCTGTGGTGAGGTGGGAGCCAGTCACCTGGGTAACAGTGATGGGCTGAGCGGGAATGGCCTCAAGTTGTGCCAGGGGAAGTTCAGATTGGATATTGGGAAAAACTTCTCAGAAGGAGTGGTCAGGCCCTGGCACAGCTGCCCAGGGGTGGTGGGGTCACTGTCCCTGGGGATGCTCCAGAACCGTGGGGATGTGGCACTGAGGGACATGGGTCAGTGGGCACGGTGGGGATGGGCTGGTGGCTGCACTGAGTGATCTCAGAGGTCTTCACCTCAGTGATTCTATGACAGAACGCACTGCACCCCCTGCTCCTGCAGACAAGTTTCTCTTTGTTTCCACCCAGCTCACAGCTGTGAGGGCAGGAAGCCTGAGTGAACACCAGCGAGGCACCGGGCCGGGCAAAGCAGGCCGGGCCATGCACGCAGCTAACTCCAATGGCAGTTCCCACAGGCCTCGCTGCAGGCACGGAGTGCTGCAGGGAACGCAGCCACAGAATCGAATCCCAGACTGTGAGCTCTGTGGTGAAGCTCTATGGCTTTGCCCACGGTTACTGCAAGGATTATCTTTTTGCACCCACGCGGCAACAACCAGTGCATGAAGCTCAGCCAGCTGAGAGCAGGGGGGCTCCCAACGAAACAGGTGCCATTCTCATGGCACGTCTCCCTCCCGGGCAGGAAGGGGGCAGCAGAAAGTGGGCTCACTGAGCCCAAAGTCCCAAACCCCCACGCACACTGTCGGAACCGCTGCCCCGCCGCCACGGCAGGCGCGGCTGCGCACGCGCACGACAGCGGGTGCGCGCGCAGCCCTCACGGAGGCGGGGGGAAGAGGAAGAGGAAGAGGAGGAGGACGAAGAGGGAGGCGAGGCTTTCCCCTCCCCTCCCGGCGGGCCGGGCGCAGGTAAGGGCCGCAGCGGCGAGGCCGGGGCCGTGTCCCCTGGGGATAAGCGGAGTTTCGGCGTTCCGCAATGCACTGCGGTGAGAGCAGCGCGCGGCCCGCGGCGGTGCTGGGCCCTGCTCAGAACGGGGACTGACGGCGGCGTCCGGCCCCGAGGGGCTCAGGGCGAGGCGGAACGGCCTGAAACCGAAGGGAGGTTTAGTGAGGTGTTAGGGGAGATTCTTCACTCAGAGGGCGGTGGGGCACCGGCACAGCTGCCCAGAGAGCTGTGGGTGCCCCATCCCTGGAGGTGCCCAAGACCATGGATGGGCACTGGGCAGCCTGAGCTGGTGGATGGCAGCCCTGCCCACGGCAGGGGCTGGGGCTGGGTGGGCTGTAAGGTCCCACAGTCATTCCGTGATCCTCTGACTTTGGAGCTTCCCTGTGGAAGCACTGCTGACACACAGACACGTTGGCACTGCTTGTTTGGGTGCTGCAGCCCAGAAGGAGCTGGGTTTCCAAAAATTTTCCCCATTTTGTTTGCAGGCAGGTTGTTTTACTTGTTTCTGGGCCAACATTGCTTGTGCTTACAAACAGTTCCTTATGCTCACTGATCACAGAATACAGAATCATTAAGGTAGGAGAAGACCTCTGAGATCACCCAGCCCAGCCACCAGCCCATCCCCACCGTGCCCACTGGCCCATGTCCCTCAGTGCCACATCCCCACGGCTCTGGAGCACCTCCAGGGACGGTGACCCCACCACCCCCTGGGCAGCTGTGCCAGGGCATTACCACTGTTCCTGAGAATAAATTTTTCCTAATATCCAACCTGAACCTCCTCTGGCACAACTTGAGGCCATTATATAAAGCCAAATCATTTGCACCTTTCTATGTATGTGTGTATATATGCACGTATGTGTACATGTGGATACATACCGTGTGTGTATATGTGTGTGTGTGTGTGTCTACATTTGCCAAGTGCAGTCATATTCTTTCCTAGGCAGAAGAGGTCGCTTCCCAGTGACCAGGCAGGATGCACTCCTCTTTCCTTGTACCATCTCCAGATTTCTCTGCACATGTTGCATTTTAAGTTTGGAATACCAAAACTGCAGATCATACACCACCGTGTGCTCTTTCTTTATATCTGAAGTTTCTGCAGCTGATAAAAAACCAGGTGATTTCTGAAGTTTGTAACAAAATGAGAGGCTTTGCTTATTTTCCATTCCATGTATTGCAGAAAAGTCTTAGCTGTGCTTTTATGTTTTGTCTTTCTTCCTGCAAGCTTTTGTCAGCACTCAAGATAAAAATCTCCTGATTAGTGTTTTTACTGGATGATCTGGTGAAATGTCTGCAGTAAATTGCACTTTCCAGACAGTTTTTGCTGCTTAGGTGCATGCATTCTGTATGTGAGAAATCTAAATAGTTTGGATAACTGGGGAAAAAATCAGCTCAGCTCATTATGATTACACCACCCTAAAATTAATGTTTGTGGAAAACTGAAAAAGTCAATCAATACTTTTAATTGCCTGATAAAAGAGGTTTAAAATTAAGGCACTATTTCAGCATTGAGGCATGGCTGAACCTGTGGCATTCAAGTTTAGAGACAGCGAGGCCTGTTTGTTCTTAGGTTATGGAAATAATGCTGCTGCTTGATCCATATAAAACCAAGTAACTCGCTGGATTACTTGCATGAAACAACAGTTGGAAAACTTGTCTGAGAAAAATACACAGTTTGGCAATTTGGGGTCAGTGCAGTGAGAAGCAAGTTGCGTGCACCTTATGAAGGGTTTTCAGTGCTGGGATAAACCCCGTTTTCAGGTACAGCAATGTTTGCTTTGTCTCATACCACGGTGAGGATTGTGCACGGTGGTCTTGTGCTCTGTGGTTAGGGTTTTGAAATTCCAAAACCGTACAAAACTTGGCAGATTTTGGGACGGCTGCTGATGGGTGTTGCATGGCTCACCGCTTCGTTCACTGGGTGGCTGGGATGAGTCTGAAGCAGTGGGGCTTAAACAAAACGCTTCCCAAAGAAGAGTGCCAGCAGCAGAAAGAAGTCCTTGTGCTGTGTATTTCATTAAAAAAATCTAGACTGAGAATACAAGGCTTTAGAATTGTTGGAGGTATTTTTATTTGACAACACATTGAGCTGTGTCAGGGTAGATACTCCTGTGAAGAGAAATGAGCTTGAAGTTTTGGGGTCTCTAAAGGAGTTCAAGCTCACATGTTAAAATACTGAAGATAACATCAACTATACATTTTGCTTCATTGTCAGATTTTCTCTCTGGCTTAAAGCCCTCTCTGTTACTGTAAAATTCCTGTTGATCACTCATTTTGTATAATAACACTGCATCTTTTTCAAAGAGTGGTTTTAAGGATTGGGGTTTACTGAACCAGAGTCAGGTCTTCCTGATAATCATATCTAGAAGAATCTGGTGGGTGGAGGTAACCTGATTTTTATTCTTCCCTGCTTCCTCAGAATGATTCCCTTTTGTGTGATGAAACTTGTGTGTCAAGAAACCAGAAATGAGACTAGATATGCAAGAAGATTCCTTGGTACTCTCCTGTCACCAATGACACAAAAAGGAGTTATTCCTCCATTGTGGATGGTGGTGCCCGAACCTAGAAAGACAAATGTGTTTGCATTTACTCAACCATTTTGTACAGCTGAAAAATCTCACAAAGAACCAAAAACAAAAACAGTATTTGGAAGCGCTGGGCGAAGAATTCCATATCGGATTTTGCACGTAATCAACCAGGATGGAGAGAGCTTAGGAAATATGCACCGAGCAGAGGCACTCAGACTTATGGATGAGCATGACCTGAAACTAGTTCTGCTTCGTGAGAATGCAGAACCTCCTGTGTACAAACTCATGACTGGGCAGCAGATTCATGAAGAGCAGCTTAAGCGGGCAGAGAAAAAAAAAGCAAGCTCAAAAACAGGTACGTACGTTGTTAACGTTACAGCACTGAGCGCTTTGAAAAATGCTGTATTAAAAGTGGTTTCAGCAGATTAAATCCTCTTACTTGCATTTGTGTAAATCCAAAGCAACGTCACTGCAGCCCATGCCATTAAGGATTTGCACTGGTGAAAATAAAATTTTGGATTAGTTTAGTCTTCTCCGGAGAAGCCCTCTCTTGCCTTCTCAGGATTTACTATTTTGGCATCTGCTGGCTTTTTTTTTTTTTTNTATTTAAGTTAATACAGCTGTATTGTGGTTCTGTAAGACTCCCTGAATTTGTCTGCTTCTACCTAAGGCATGAATAACAGACAGTTTTTACAACTGTGCACATCAGATGCACAAACCTCTCACCAGTGATCATGATCCATGGTTGTGAAACTTTCTCTTCCTAGCCTGGTGCTTGGAGGAGAAAGCCTGGAGCCCTTTCTTTTACAGCATAGGAGGAACTTTTTCAGTCTTGAACACTTTGCACGTTTTTTCTCTCAAGTCAGTCTGCTCCAGCAGTTTAACAAACTGAGTTTGGTAACATTTTAGAAAAGACAGCTGACCCCGTGTTGGCCTCAGGCTGAGGAAGGTATCTGTGCTTTGAGTAGAGCTCTCATTTTAGAGGACACTGTTGTGATATGAAATTTTTCTATTCCTGAAACTACAAGAAAATTATTGACATGGTAACTGATTTAGAGAATCCTTCAGTACAACTTGTTTAAATGTATTATAAGGTATTGTACTTCCAGCTGAATATTTTACTTCACCGTGCAAGAAAACAGGCTTGAGATGAATATACCTATTTTTGAAGCTTTCCCATTTAGCTACGTTATGTGCAAAATGTCGGAATTTCCACACTGAGTGTTAAGTCCAGATCCAATGCTTACTTGTTTATCGTTGTTAGACCTGCATTGTGGGTGGTATGAACAAAACTGCAATTAAAATAAAAGTAAGCACTCTGACCCTGGAGAGACTTCCCTGTGTGCTCCCAACATGCAGGCAGTGTCCCAGTTAGAGCAGTGACTGTGAGGTACCAATTAGGTGAGAGTGGTACGTGCTGACACAATAGGACTGGGATGCTGTGCGTATGAGAAAGCAACACGAGGGAAAAGGAGTTCAGCAAAGCATGAGAGGCTGTTGAAAGAGAGCAGATACTACAGGTTTGTCATATGCTATGCCAACACAGTCTTAGTTCTGTTTTAAACAGCACTGGTTCAGAAGGAGTTATCCTTTTCTTCAGCTATTGCCAAGAATGACTTGGAGACCAAGACTAAACAGATAACACACTGGATTGAAAAGAAATACCATGTTAAAGTTACTGTTCGACAGGCAAAAGACAGCAATACAGACATGGTAAGTGGACAGTAACTTTCATGAAATGGGTGCACTTGTGTTAACTTCCCCTATACAGTTCTATCTTCTTTTAATGCATCATTCAGTGATTAAATAAGTGATGGTCTGTGTCCTATGAAATTAGCAGTTGCTTCCTGGGTTGAGACACTGCGGTCTCATCGAGACAATTCCAGTAGTACACTTTGTTAAAAATGCAGGTGTAACAGTAGCCGTGACAGCAGAGTCCAAGCAGTTCCTACTCCTTTGCAACACCACCATATTACCTGGGCTGATAAATACCTCAGCAGGCTTACGGTACAGATGGGAGAATTTTTGCAGTATGGTTATAAAATATTCTTATGTTTGAGCTGGGTTACTGAAATAACCTAACTGTTCTTCTGAAGACACGTTTGTGCATTGCTGGCTAAGGTTAGTTTTCCACTGCTGTGTTGAAAGCTGCTAGAATTGTTTCAAGACTGGCAAAGTAAATATGTTAGGGAGCAGGTGTCAACTTGGGGTAATTGGAGGGACTTGAAGTGACTTATTTGCACAAATGGCTTTTTTCTAAAGACTGTGTAATTTTATTCCTTCCAATGCATGAATTAGGTTTCCTTGTTGAATCTATTAGATTGATAGAAAAAAACTATGGTTCCTCTTCATTCAGAAGTGGAACAAAACTTGTTGTAGGAAGTTGAATTTACAGGGCAAGGGTAACAGTCCAGATTTAGATTTCCCTTAAATTTAAAAGCTTAATTGTGAGCTGAAAGTTCAGTATTATTCCCCTTAGTTCAGTGTTATCACGTTCTGCAGACCTTAGAACAGTACTTCCTCTTAAGAGGAAAGCCACATATAATATGACCAAATGTAGTGGAAAAAGGGGGGAGAGGGAGTCAGATGGAGTTCTAATTACTTTCATGGACACCTTTAAAAAGAACAATAGGATGAGTTAGTAATTTAGCCTAAATATTAGGAAATGGCTTAATCCTTCTGATGACATTCCTAAACCTGCTTGTGAGTAAGGAGAAGGGGTTAGGAAAGGAGAAGCTGAACTGCTCAATGCAGAACTAGCAAAACACCCTGAAATATTTTTCAAAGCATGTTTGTGCATTTTGTTTTATTTTCCCCTCTCTTTTCAGTTCATGCTTTTTGATCAGATTCTGGAGACCATGTCTGACAAAGCCACTTACCTTTCCAAGCCAAAAGCTATTAAAGAAGGAACGAGTACCTGTATTTTGAGACACATGTCCGACAAAGAGTTGAAAGCATACCAGAAGATGGAAAAACAGAAAAACAGCACAGTGAAGACAGATGAAAATGAAGATCAAAAGTCAAATGAGTTGCATTAATGACTTCACAAAGAGGTATAAACAATATTAATTTATTACTTTACAAAAAAAAAAAAAAGACTATAAAATAAAAGGGTTTTTTTGTTGGGCTTTGCACTGGTCATTTCACAAAGAAAATACTCAGTTAACCTTTACTGCAGGGACAGGATTTCAACAGTTGGCATTTCATTCTCCGTGGGCTGATCCATCGTCTTGCACTCTGTCACAACTGCCTCTGTTCCTGGCTGCGTTTCAGGAGGAATGTACCCGCTCAGACGAGAGGCGAGGCTCCTCCTAGGACGAGGACGCTTTCTCTGGCAGAAATAAATACAGAATTAGCAACTTCACGTGTGTATGGACTAATACTGGAGGTGGAGAAAAAGAAACCAATGAAAAGACCGGGCTACGTTATTTAAAGGAGCTTCGGAAACCAAGAATCCCCAAATTCAGTAGACAGCTGGCCTGTTTTCCTACCTGGAGTCCCATTCTAAAACACACAGAATCGTAGAATCATAGAACAGTTTAGGCTGGAAGGGACCTTACAGCCCAACCAGCCCCAACCCCTGCCGTGGGCAGGACTGCCACCCACCAGCTCAGGCTGCCCAGGGCCCACCCAGCCTGGCCTTGGGCACCTCCAGGGATGGGGCACCCACAGCTCTGGGCAGCTGTGCCAGGGCCTCCCCGCCCTCTGAGTAAAGAATTTCTTCCTAACATTAAGCCTAAATCTCCACTCTTAGTTTAAAACCATGGGGGACAGCACTTGTGACCGGCCTCCACCTGGATGTAGAGCCATTTAATAATAATCCTCCCAACCGTATCCTGTCACCCCACAGAGGAGGGCTTCTCCAAGAGCGTGACTTACTTTCAGCTTTCTCTTTTCAGGATCATGGTCAACTTCGTGCCTTGCCAGGCTCTGCTACAGTTACAGAGAAAAGAAAAAAGTTATTTCAGATGATGTAGTTCAGATTAGGACAGCGTGAAAATACATACCTTCATTGCAAATACTTTTCCACAGCCTGGATGATCACAAGAGAAGGGTTTCATCTCCTCATGAAAAGAGAGGATATGGCTTTGAAGGTTAAACACAGTTGTGTAAGTTCTCCCACATCCTTCTCTTGGGCATCGGCAGACTTCCCTCTCTGCAGCATGTGTTCTTTGATGCTGCTTGAGGTAATCTTTGCGTTTAAAAGTTTTGGAGCACTCACTACAAACTATTGGCTCTGAGTGGGGGAAGGAGAGAGAGACAGAGTGTAAGTTCACAGCTTCTTGCAGGAGCTCAGAATCAAGCCCTAGCAGTCCTCTAGAAGACAGCTACAACTCAGACGCTGTGCAATGAACTCAGAGACTAGAAGAGAATAATGCAGTGCGAATTATCCAGGTCCCAAATCCTACACTATGCGGTTATTTGCTAACTGGATCACAAAGCAAGATTTGTGTGCTGAGTAACACTTTCATTGATTACAGGTGTAGCCAGAGTGACAGCCATAAGTGCTAGTACACAAGTTTGTCTAGGCACAACAGCGAGGTGGTGAGTTCAGCAAGGACTGCTCTTCAGATGTGCATTTTGCTTCCTAGTGCTTAGGAGTGCATTTGAAATGTACCTGTGTGGCTTTCTTTATTGTGTTTCTGGAGCTCACTCCAAGTTTTTCCAATGTACGAGCAGCCTTCTTTCTTGCACGCATAGCCTGTTAGAGACAACAGGTGCTTACAGTCACAAAGGTTCTGGCAAACCGTCCAATTGAACAAGGGTGAGCTTCACTTCCAGTGTTTGAAAATTAGGGGTAAGTATTCCTTATCTCCCTGGATGCAGCCCTGAGCAACCTGGTCTAACCAGGCAAATTTGCACCAGGTGAACTCCAGAGGTCCTTTCCAGCCTACATGACTTTATGGAACTCTACTTTCCCATACCTTCGCTAAAACTATTTCTCACCAACCATACACTTTCAAATATATAACCATAATAACGTATATAAATATTTGTATTACATAGCATTACATTGTATACAAGCATTTGACAATACAGTAATATTCCCAAGTCTAAAGAGAACCATTTTATCATGCAGGCAGGATGACTTTTAAATGAACCACAGAAAGCTAATACTATCTAAATATCAGGACTGGAAAGCTCAAAGAACTATAAGCAAATCTTAAGGAAGGTTCACAGTATGAGTCATAGCTTTTTGAATATTTTTTCTATTCACAGGTTTGTTTTTTTTTGTTGTTTTTTTTTGACTATCACTGGAAAGCACGTTAGCTGTCAAAGAGTACTAAAAGAATGGATAGTAATGCATGGATAGCAGTGCAGCAGAGTAAGCTCAAACACCTACATGACCACCTCTTAACAACTCTTTGCACCTATGAACATTTGCAAGCTTGCTTGGTTTTGTGAAGGTTACACAAGAAACTTGCAGCAATTGATCCTAAGTTACGAATGTCTAGGCTAGTACCTTAACCATTAGCTGATCTTCTCTCCAGAAGACAGATTATTGATAAGGAAGCGCTTTAGGAGGTTAAAAATGACTCAGGGAATCCTGAGCTGGGTTCAGCCTGCCAAAAATACACTGCAACTTGAATAATGCAATGCCTTGAAATTGTATCCCAGACAACTATTCAGAACAGGTATTTTTGCACTGTCTGTCTGGATCACCAGGCCCAGAACACTCATGTCTGTCACACAGCCCTACATACCATCCACACTGGAAAAAAGTCCCTTTTACTTTGTCAAAATACAACTGAAGCAAGAAGAAAACCTGTATTACCTTCATGCGTCTTCTCGTGCCGTTTTAGCTTACTTGGAGTAGGAAAACTCCTTCCACATCCTTCACGGCTACACCTAGTTATAAAGTACATTGGTTTAATTTCTTTCCCTGCACCTGCATAGTTTTGTTCAAGTCATGCACAACTAAAGTGGGCAAAATAACCCAAGCTTCCCCTTTCCCAGAGATTTGTTCTGTTTCATCCCACGTAGAAGTAAATGCCATAATGCTTCCCATTATAACCAGTTCAGTTTTAGCAAAAGAATCCAGCTTCATATCCTTTCTATGTATCAGGCTGTCTAAACACAGAGATACAATGTGGAAGTTTTAAGTCACTTGTCCAAATCTGGCAGCCAGAGCAGCAGCAGAACACTGGCAGTGTTTCATCCTGGTGATACAGACACACTACTGCACTTGACTTAAGTGGGACACTCCTGTGATGTGTGTAACACTTGTAAGAAACACAGGAGTAAACTCTGGTTTCACCACATCTATGGTAACGGGCCACGTCAACAGCAGAGCTGGAATGAGCAGCGTCTCAGACTGGTGTCCATGCCTCTCACCTTCTTTGAGCCACTGCTCACTTCAGTGTTAGCCAAGTTGCTACTTTCTACTGGAAACCAGAGGTAGCTGCATTTTTAGATTACCATGCAAGCTTTTATGCTTGTGTCTCAGCCTGTGTAAATTCAAAACTGGTTTGTTTGTTTTTCCTGTGAACATGCAGCAAATACTAGGAAAATGCTTGGAAAGCTGAAAGCTACGGCACACCACGACTGCTGCTCAACAGTTTGCTGGGAAAGCAAAGAACTAGCACAAGAAGTGTAACCATGATAACATTTTTGCTAGTCTTTTCAGGTTTAAAACGCCACATCAATGAACAAGTGGAGAGAAGGTGCATGTTTTCATCTATCATGTTTAAATGGAGTTGTTGAAGTTCATCAGTGAAGTTATTCACCTACTTGAAGGGAAACTCATTGGTGTGCTGACACTGGTGCACCTTCAGTTGTTGATGTTTCTTGAAAGACTTGTTACAGCCTTCAAAGTTACACTGTTGAGGAAATCAGGTTAGCATTAGAGGCTAGATAATGACACAGCCCAGTCCACAGGTGTTTGCTGAAATCCCAGTCACAGTATTTGAGCTCATGCCAATTCTGCATGGTAACAAGTCCAAGCACCTCAGCAGATAGCACAAGAGGAGCCTGTGCAGCCTTCATTTTGCAGTCCTGAACGTCACTACTCACCAAATACTGCAGATTTTCATGCTTGCGTTGAACGTGTTTCTTCAAGTTTGATTTTGTTGTAAACTTCCGATTGCACCCATCAGCTGTGCACCTGCAAATAAGGCAAGTTTTAGTCCTGCTGCTGGTCCATACAGACCTTCTGCATGTTAAGTGATACCCTCATCCCTGGACAAGCGGGACACCTGAAGAGTAACCAGAACACACAGCCCAAACACAAACATCTGCTTTAAAGACACAAAAAGCCAGAGGTGAAGTTACTACTGAAAGCCAATGGAAAACACGGTAAGAGGCCCATAGTAAGCCACAGGAACTCCTAGCTCCTCATCACAGAATGGCTGGGTTTCGTGAACGGGCCAGAACCGGGCCTTACTCGAAGGGCCTTTCGCCGGTGTGCGTGAGGAAGTGCCGGGCGAGGTGGCAGTCCCTGGTGAAGCCCTTCCCGCAGCCCTCATAATGGCACACGTACGGCTTCTGCAAGAGACGGGGCCGCTCAGAGCCGGCGCGCACCCGCGGTGCCCCCGCAGCCCCCCCGCCCGCGGACAGCGCCCAGGCCCAGGCGGGAGCCCCGCTGCGGCCGGCGGGCCCAGCTCACCACGCCCGTGTGGCGGCAGAGGTGCACGTCCAGCCGCCAGGCCTTGCTGAAGGCGGCCTCGCAGCCGGGGAACGAGCAGATGAAGGAGCGGACAGCGGGCGCGCTCCCGCGGGTACTGCTCCCGCCGGGCGGGGACGCGCCCCCCGCCGCTCCCTCCACGGCCATACGGGAGGGTCACGTGACAGCCATCCCGCCCCCGCCGCCGGAATGGCTGCCGCGCTGAGGCAGTGGCGGCGCGCATGCGCAGTCATGAAATCATCGTAGGCTGTCGTGGTCGTAGAATCACGGAATCATTGAGGTTGGAAAAGACCTCTAAGATCACCCAGCCCATCCCCACCATGCTCACTAACCCATGTTCCGCAGTGCCACATCTCCATATTTCTTGAACACCTGCATGGACGGTGACTCCAGCACCTCCCTGAGCAACTGTGCCAGTGCATTACCACTCTTACTCGGAGAAGTTTTTCCTAAAATTTCTAACCTGAACCTCCCCTGGTGCGTTAAGGCACACACCTCTCATCCTACCAAGGATGCCAAGGGCTGGGCCCCAAAGAGAGGCATGGGATATGTGGGGCAGAGGCACCCTCACATTGCCCAGGGAGTTCTCCTAAGCAGTGAGGGAAGGAGTCTGTGGGGTCTAATGTGTTTTTTTTTTTACCACCGCCTTTGAACTTGTCACATCAAGGAAGCACAAAGAGAGAAATGTTGAGGGAACATGAGGGAGTGGCACAAAGCTGCACCAGGGAGGGTCAGACTGGACATGAGGAAAAAGTTCTTTATTGTGAGGGTGGTCAGACCCTGGGGCAGCTTCCTCTGGTACCTTGCACAGCATCTCTCTGTTTTGTAACTGCTGTGCGGGGTTACCAAATTACCTGCTCTCATTCGCAGTGTTTGAGTCACAGTCTCTGCTTTGTCTTAGCAACTGCTCCCTGTCTGCTGCAGTTCTTCCATAGAGTGAGGGATGGGGACCGGAAGGTGGGACAGTGACTGCAGGACCATCCTAGGGACACAGCTCCTGTTCCTTCTCTGCATGTGTCCTGAGAGCTGGGAAGGCCTCAGCAGATGGCAATGCCTGGAGCAGGCTCAGGAAACAGAAAGAGGGGAGAGGTGGGGAGATAAGGAGGCCCCATGGCCCTGAGGAACATCCCTGATCCTGCTCCTCTGTGTGGAGCTGCAGGTAGGGCTGCATCAGTCAGACCTTGTAAAGTGTCACTGCACAGAGAGCAAATACTGGTCACATGGGGTTTTGCTCTACGTAATGCTTCACACCGTTCTGTGAGCAATGTGTGTATGCCAGGCTTTGGAGTGCAGTAGTGACCAGCTCTTTCTGGGGAGCATTGACACCCCAGTTAGAGATTTCAGCAGAGTCCTCTGGGAATTTGCATCCAATTTTGGATATGTGTAAATTCAAGATTTTCATTGTATTGCACTATTTATGTCTTCTGAGGTGACTGTTGAGGGAGGATCTCAAGCAGTCCTCCAAGAGGAGCTGGAAAGAGCAGTGGGTTCCCACTGAGGTTTGATCTCACAGGTTTCCACCATGGCAGACTCCTAGGAGGTAAACAAGTGCAGAGGAGAAAGGAAGCCTGGAGCTGTAAATTTCCAACAAAATGACTACATTTCCACTGACAAATTTTAATAATCTGCAAGCTGAAAAGGGGCAAAAAACCTCTGAGAACTGAGGTAGTTCTTTCTCTCAAGAAAAAAACAGCAACGCACAGCCCCCACCCCCCAACACACACCCAAACCAAGGGTAGTAATCCCTCAGACTCTGATTAAAACTATTCCTCTAAGCCATCAGAATCTAGCCAGAATTAAGCAGCAATCTCAGAAAGACTGCACATGGGGCTGGGGGTACTCGTTTGCTTCCGAAGAACTTCTGAGTGAATGGGCTGTGGTGTCTTTGCCGAAGGCTTTTTCGTTTTCCCACCTCGCCATTCCACTATAGTTAAAGTCCTGTTGACTTCATCTCCAACAACAGACATTTCTCTTTATGCAGCACCATTGAAGCCCAGAGACTTTATGTTTCTTTATGAGCATTGCACGGGAATGATTTCACTGTGTACTAAAATGCAAATATATACGTTTTAAACGTACTTAAATAGTAGCTGTGGAGTAGCAGGAGTGATTCTCCCATATGAGAAAGTTTGCAAACTGAAAGATGACTTTTTCCTGTAGACTTACTACAAGTTAACAGTTTCCGTTTGAAGCACCGTGTCCAAGGTCTCTTGGCCTGGCCCATTGGAGATGGGGAGCAGACTGCCTGTGACTTCAGAGTGACACTAACTACCATTTATGTCTCTACAAGTTTTGTGACCATGACTGTGATTGCAGTGTCAACAGTCCTGCAGCAAATCCAGACGCATGCCTTAAAAAAAGGCTTTCTGCTTTCCAGATTAAGGGGAGAAATGGTGCCCAGTAAAGCTGGCAATAGCTGTCAGGAAACTTACTGCAGGCTGTGGAGACGTTTCTCAGTTATGCATGTTGAGCTGTCGTGCAAGAAAGAATGGAAGCAGGATGATGCAAAAAAGTTATTGCAACATTTCTTATAAAGGTGCAACTTTGAACTTTTTATTAGCCGAAATGTGAAAATATTGCTGTGGCAGATGTGATAGAAGCCTGTGGTAGTATGATCCATAATTACTCCTATGGATTACTTGGTAGTGAAAGCAATGGTGTTTTTTTCCCAGATAAAACAATTTGTCTTTCTGGGAAGAAAACTGTATGTATACCAACGCTATATTAGATCCTCTCTCACAGAGAAAATAATCATTTAGTTGAAAAGGGTTTTTTTCCTCTCTAGGCCATGGATGCTTGAAAGCATGAAAGAAACAAAGGTGAGTTTTGGGGGGGTTGTTCATTTTTTCACAATTGAAAAGAAAATTCTAAATTTCCTGATCATTTCCAAGGTTGTAAGTACCTGGAGTAGCAATATTTGAAAAGGTAGAAATAATGTACTGCAATTGAATGTTTTGACTTTGACATCATATCATGTGTCAATATTTGCAGTTGATGATGCTGGAATTTCATGGGAAATCAGAACAAGTATTTCCTCACAGATATTTGTTCAGCTCATCCACAGCATATTGCAAGAAAAGGTGTTGCAGATAATTCACTATTTGGCTGTAAAATCTGTAAAATAAGTTTTCAGTCATTTTTCCTGATCAGCTACAAGGTTTCAGGACTGCAGATAATGCTCCGTTTTGGCAATGTGTGAATGCTTAGGAATGTTGAGGCGTGTCCCCACAGGGCGATTATTTCCATAGTTATCAGCTGAGTGGATGTCAAAACATTATCGAGATGTTGGCACTCCTGGAGGGCACTTAATATGAGTGCCTTGAGTGCCATATTGGAGCTGTTGTGTCCTTCAAAGGGGCAGATGATGAAGAGACACAGTGAAGCAATTCTCCTTACGTCTTTCTCTCGGTGAGCTGACAAAATCTGAAAATGAGAGCAATCTGATTTTGTGTCTCCTCAATTTTATGACAGTAGTTTATAGGAAATGTGACCATTCTTGAAGGCTACAGCCTTGATGAAAGGCAGAGTATGGATAATCCAAACAGAATGCTGCATGGTAAATGATGAGTAAAGCTCATGCTTCAGGAGGCTGACATTAGGAAATTAGCTACATCCAACTTAAATTCTGGTTCTTGAAATGTCTTAAAATAAGAGATTGGCTACTTAGGACTGTGAAAATAGTGGTTCTTTGAGTAAACAGGTATGAGAACATTGAAAAAGCTTACTAAGTGTTATGTTAAGCTGAGCTCAAGGTTGAGGTTAGTTTCAACTGTACAAATAAAAAAATATTATTTGATTAAAATGCATTACACAGTAGCCAGGTTGCTTAGTACCTTTTAAAATAGTACATCTTAAGTTGTTCTAACTGAATTATACCTTTGTGTACTGCAGAAATACACCACTGAGCTGGGGAAAAAGGCATGCTTGTGGCAGGAAATGTTCATTTCCGTAACACAACCTATAAAATGAGCTGTCATTTATTTGCCAAGTGATCATGCTTTATTGCTGCCAAGGCATTCTCCCTTGTGCAGTCCCACATGTCAGGGACAGCGTTGTCACTTGATACCAGCCTTAATGTCAAGGGGGATAGAAAAGGCAGTTCCTCTTAAGCTTTTTCATCCCTTGGGATTACTAGAAACACAAATGACAGAAGACCAATATGTGAAAAACAATCAACAAAAAGTCCCAGAAAGCCCCAGAAAGCTGGCTGCTTTCCCTGTTGGGGTAAATGTGAATGCAAGTACTGGGGGTTGTTCACATTGATCAGGATCAGCCTGGCCCCTCCTGCATCCGCCACTGTATTACTTTAATCTTCTCTTCCTTTTTCCCTGCTCCAGCCTACTTGCAAGGCCCTATTTTCCTCCTCACAACAACATCAGCTTTATTCTCTCCTTCATCAGAGCTTGGCTTCTTCCTCTTTTCCTAAATCAAAGCTCGTCCCACAGCTAAGGGAGGGCAGATGAAGTAGGTGTGAATTACGCAAACTGGATGCCAGAGGTAAACTGCAGTTAGGCTAATGTGTCCTTGATCTCTCTGTTTACAGAATTATGGCTGGCTCCTAATGGTGCTGGTGTCCTCAGGAGCCCTTTCTGGGGATTTCTGGTTACCACAAAATCATGCTAGGAGGAGGATGGAGTTAATCATTTGGTGGGCTTTCCTGCTGTTATATTCAGCTGAGCAAGCTGACTCCGACAGATGTTTCTGCTTTTAGGCCACAAGGAACTTTATTGACTGGCTTTCCCTGCACTGTAGAAGCATATAAAGCTGTCAAAGACTTGGTTTCTCTATGAGCGTTGTCTCGTCAGGTGATGTTTTTTCTATCTCTGGCCTTGCAGATTTTAATGAATTTCTCAATAGACTGCCAACACAAGAAAGACAGGAAATCCTCATTGCCTGATTTTCTCTCCTGTCTGCAGGAGGCACAGGCTGCAGGCAATTGAAGCTGCAGGGCAGAGCTGTGTGGAGCAGCGCTTGGAGCCCCCTGTTCCCAGCCAACGTCCCATGGATTGTCCCAGCCTGCTGACTTTGTGGGATAACGAGCCAGGCCTTGAACAAAAGTTCTTGCACAGCCATTAAACAAGATCAGACAAGACCAGATTAAAACAAAATAGACCAGGTTTTCTTCTCTGTTGCACCACTGTATTCGAAGTTGCTTCAGGATAACTCCAGAAAGGAGCTACCTGCCCAAAGGAAGGACATCTCTAGGGGGTATTGGTCTTTCCTGGTTCATGGCATTGCTGATTTTCAAAGGGATGCAATGCCCAGAGTGGTGTCTGTCCTGCAAACAGTACCTTTTTTTTAATCAGTCACAATTATTTGTGCTCACAGTGAAGGCCTCTCAAGGCGTTGAGTTGCATGGGTCAATAAGGAAGGCAGTTATCTGTCCAACCAAAATTACAGGTGCAAAATCATGCCTGCAGCTACCTGTGGCCATAAAAACCAGGCATGCTCCGAAGGCCAGTTACAACAGAAGTTGCCACACAGCAGCTGTGGGAGTCCTTCCTCCCCCAGCTGAGACCTTGGGGCATTTTTCCAGCACGTACTCTGTTTGCTTGGAGGAAGGAGAAACACCATTCCCCCCATCCTCTATGGAGTGACTATTCTCCTGGACTGTAATGTTATTATAATAATTACTGCTTTGTCAGACGGAATTCTTAGTCTACCAGTAACATGTTACACAACAATGCTTGTATCAAATGCTTCTTAATTATTTAAATACGCAAATTTGCTTCCTATCGCACCGTGGTCACTAGTCTCATGTATTGTTCGTGCAGCAGAGGCTGCTGTCCTGCAAACAGCCATGCCAGCTGTTCTCCTTGGGAGGGTTGTCTTGTCAAAGTTGCTGATGTGAGGAAGGACTTGTTCCCCGGGGCCTAATTCAAATCCTTTTGAAATCAGGAGAGAGGTGGTCACAGTCTTTAATGGGTTTGGATTACATCCTCAGATAGTAACTTTTTCCGGGCAGGAATTTTGCTTCAAATGCTTCTTGAATACATTTCAGAGATCTGTCAACTGATAAAATACCCAGCCTTAAGCCAACACAGGCAATGGAGCCCCTGAATATGCTGTGTTGTATTGCAGCATATGTTTTTTCTCCTTGGAAAAGCAACAATATCATGTTCTTTCTTATCCAGAATCAGACCTGTATTAGCTTTTTAGTTATGTGGAGACATCCAAACCTGCATGCATAAGCCCACCTTCACCTCCTACCTAGTGAAGAATGAAGAAAAGGCAGTTCCTGACTCTCCACTGATCTGCGGCTGAGTTAAACATCCAGCAGATGTCCAAACTCCTCCTTTTTTGGTTCAAATCCACCAAAGTGTAAGGGCTGCTTGAGGAGTCTGAGGTGAGGAAAATCTAGACCCTGTCCTCGACAGGACCATTTTGTGCAAGTCTCAGAACATGAGATTTCTTACAACAGCATTCATTTTATTCAGAGGTGTTAGCAAGAACATTAATGAGAACCATCATCCAAGCCCATTTTCCCATCCACCAGCGATTTACCTTCCTGTAGTGTGGCTAGTGACCCTATAAGTACACAGCTGCTGATTTGGGGATGTGAAAAAGAGAGCTGTGTGTGCTCAGTGAAAGCAGATAGAGCCATCTAGTGACAAGAGAAATGTGTTCTTCATTTCACGCAGTGAAAGACCCATCCAGCCCCCCAAAGGTCAGCACTCACCACCAGCAGGCAGGAGAGCCACGCTCCCATGGATGCATCTCATGGGGTTCACACAGCCAGAGCTTTGCTTTTGGTTCCCAGCAGCCAGCAAAAATTTGGGGAGCTGGGAGCATGGAGAGCAGCGCCAAGCAAAAAAGGTGCTTTGGGTCATCAACAAGGTTTGGGTTTGGGCCCCAGGAAAGCAGGAAGAGCGTGGGGTGCCAGGCTTGTGCAGAGCTTGGCCTCAGCTGCAGAGCATCCTGGCAGTGCAGATGGGACTCGTGTATTTCTTGGGAGTGTGGGTTTCCCCAAACTGATTTTGAGTTGCTTGAGCCAAACGAGAAAATCAGGACACTGAAAGTATGACTTAGAAAAGAAAAAAAGTCAAAATATTTTATTTCAATATATGTGTGTGTGTGTTTCAAAATGTACATATATGTATGTATAAAATTTTTAACAGGCTCTTCTTTGAAACAGGGAAATAATTGAGTTTGGACTGAACATTTCCTCTGACTGAAATGAAACTATTTAATAATTTTCTATTGCTAACACATAGAAAAAATCAGGTTTCTTGACTGGGGAAAACTTACTTTTTTCCTCTTCCCTTTCCTTTTGTCTTTGTCCAGCAAAGCCCCCCTCTCCTCTGGAGAATTCACACACCTCAGTTTGTTATCGGTCTAGCTAATTGCATTACTGCACTTTCCAGCAAATTAAGATCCAAAGCCCGCTGCTTTACAGTAAACTCCCCAAACAAAGGGATAATGAGGTTACTTAGGAGGCTTTGCTCCCCACCTAGTTTCCATGCACTTTTTAGTTTATAAAGTGGGAGATAAGGTAGCCAGGATAGCTTTCATGTGAGCCTTCCTGAGCACCGTCCAGGTCCCAGGTCGTATCACTTCTGGGAAGGAAGGGATTCTCTGATGGAGGCACAGAGGTGACACCATTTGCCCCAGGGCAGAGAGAGACCAAAGCCAGCTCTGTCCCTATCTGTGCTGCCAGTAAAACTGAGACACAGATTGTCTTGGGGGAGCTTAGGCTGAATCCACGCTGCTCAAGGCAAACTGCCAGGGTGCCCACTGCAGAGGCCTCAAGCCAAGGTCTCCTCCTTACCGCATGAGGTTCTCCATGGTCGAAATACAGGACCTTTGCCTTGTGCATGGGTGAGAGGTGGAAATCACTTTCAAAGCACCTGAAGTGGGTGCATCAGGGTGGTTCTTTCTCAGCAAGAGGGTGGAGATACCTGCAGGAACATGGCATGGGGTTGGCTGAAGATGCGGGGCTGGCACCAGGCAGTGGAGGGAGGGGAGGAACTCCATCTTCGACGTTTGATTTGACTCAGAGTGGAAACAAATCCGACACTGTCTGCATCACAAAACTCCCCAAAGCAAAACATTTTTCTTGAGGTCAAACTACATATTTGGCTTTGCCTCTGATTTCTGATTTTCTTTTGAAAATAGGAGGACAAAATGTTCCTCTCCTTGTTACCACAGAAAGGTTTTGTTTCTACCAGATGACAGAGCACTTCGGATGTTTTTGAAACCACCTACTTTAGTAATTTGTTCAGACCACAGTCCCAGCCAGGAACTCAGCACCAACATCGCAGTTATTTTGCACATCCCTAATTAAGCCAAGGTGAAATGAGTGGATATAATTTGCTCATAGGGTGGAGGGCATGGAAGGAGAATAAGTACATCAAAGGAACAAAAATGTTTTTTTCTAGACTCATAATTTAAAAGAAAAATTATCCTCTGGAAGCGCCGTGCCACTGTGCATGTGTACGCAGATGTGCTGGGATTGCTGACAGCTGCCCTTGTGTAACCACCTGTCTGTGGGGCTCAGCGGTGCCTTTCTGCACTTTGGGGCACTGACTGGCCAGCAGCTTTGAGCCCTACCAAGCACACAGAGCAGCCTTGCTAACAGACCTGGCCTCTAATTAGTGGCTGAAAGGGTGAGGAGCCCAGCACAAGCACCGTTAGCCAAGAATTCTACCGGTTGAGTCATTTGTTTTCAAGGGAGAAAATGATGAATTGATCCCGCAGACCTAGCTGTCTTACTGTCCCACAGGGCCAAGTCCTACCAGGACAAGCCAGTTTAAGCAGCAGAGGCCCTACAGGCTTTAACAGCCGACTGCCCATGTGCTCCCTTCCCCCATGCAACCTCTGAAGCTTGTAGGTGGTTTCCCTGAAGTTTTATGACAACAACTGGGGAAAAACAGCTTTGGGAACTAACATTGCCCAGCAAGTCACAGCCTGCAGTGTGCTTTTTATGGCTGAGGACTCGCAGTGATCCTGGCTTCATTTCCTAAATGCTCGCAGCAGTCCCCTTTATGGCAGGGCTGTCCCCACAGTGCGCTGTGGCAGCAGGACGTGGCTTGGGCATGATGGAGCAAATGGCTGGGAAAATGGAGAATTTGAATAGGAATTTTTAAAAATGACATGAATTAAAGCAGATGGGCTAGGCACCAACCAATGTCTTGCTCTTAGAGCCAGTGTCACTGGGGCTCATCCTGATTGCTTGGGCAGAGCACTGGTGGGCAAGAGGGGGTGAGAACACTATAGTGTAATGCTCCTGCTCATGCCAAAAGGAAGAAGATATAAATACAGTCTCAAATAAAGGATTTTGGTTCATAAAAAGTCAGAGAGATTTGTACAGGACCTAAAATAAGAATCCCAGCTTTGCCCAGTTAATGGCTGCAAGGTCAGGTCTCTGACCACTGCCTCTGCATTGACACCCAGATGGAAGTTGGGTGAAGCTGAAAGGTATATTTGTGCTTCATGACGCTCCTTCCCCGTGTGCAATTGGACAGCAGGACCTACCAGAGTTGTGCCCAAAATGCATGGTGTCATACAGGCTTTATTAGATCCTATAAGATACCAAGAATCACTTTATTTGTCCTTGTGAGGAACCTTCCAGCTCAAGACCACACACTGCAGCCTGCAAGCTCTGGCCATCCCACTGGCACTGCCTGAGCTGTAGCAGCTCAGCTTCCAGCTCAACAAGCTTGTCCTTTTCTGACCATTTAAAAACTGCCCATCTGCTCTGGTCTTCAGTCTGCACTGCTCAGCAAGAGTGTGTGCCAGTCATGGAACCATAGAATCACCCAGATTGGAAAAGCTCCTCAAAGTCACCAGGTCCAACCATCAACCCAACCTACCGAGTCCCATCACCAAACCGTGTCCCTTAGACCCTCATCCACTGGTCTCTTAAATAGGAGTGGGAACTCCACCACTGTCCTGGGCAGCCTGTTCCAGTGCTTCGCCATCCTCTCCAAGAAGAAATTCTTCCTAATGTCCAATCTAAATCTTCTCTGTCACAACCTAAGACCATTTCCTTGCATCCCATCACTTGTCACTTGAGAAAAGAGTCTCACACTCCTGATGAAACCCTCCCTAGCTCTGCTGTGCTGCACAACCACAGGCCAGTCAGAAATATTTGCCTTTGAGCCCAAAAGGAGGTGCAGAAGTGCCTTGGCTATCTGGTGCTGCCCATCTTTCCCCTTTCCTCTGTGTGTTAGGGACTGGAAAGCTTTGTCCTCGGTCAGTGGTGGGTTTGATTCCTTGGATCACAGCAGGAGGATGGCTGAGTGCAGCTGAGATGAGCTGCAGGATAACATTGCCCTGCAGGCATCCCAGCAAACAGCTGCTTTCTCCTGAACATTTTGGTACAAGAGCTCTGGGAAATGGCTTTGCTTCTGTCACAGGAGCGTGGAGGGACAGCAGTCAGTGGCTTCAGCTACTGTAAATAGCCCCAAGTCTGTTCCACCAGCCGAGATACACATTTCCTCCTGTTCCCCTTGTCGCAGCACGGGAGCTAACAAGAGAGTGAAAACTGCCAGCCCTGGGCAGAGGCATCATGAAGCCGAGTGTCCCCTGGCTGCTGGGAGCACCACACAGCAATTTGCTGCCTTCCTCCTCTCCTCTCACCTGTAATTACGCCGGCTTTGTTCAGCGGTCATCTGCTCCCCTCGGCCCTGTAATCCAGCAGCCGTTCTGGCTCTGCCTCCGACAGGCACTTATTTGTTTGCACAGTTAGGAGCACTTTTTTTCTTCTCTTTTGGAACAAGGTAAACCACAGGCAATTGAGCTGGTGACCTGACACCGATAATGTGCCTCGCTTGGAAAAAAATCCATAGTTGCTTTAAGTGTTAAGCGCTTGGGCGTGACAGTAAACACACTCTGAAAGGCTCAGGAAGCACTAAAGGACACCAGAGCTGCACGTGGGGACAGCAGGAAGAGATTCCCCTCCGTGCTGGACGTTTAGAGATACCCATCTCTAACATATTTAACAAGATATAAAGTTGTAGTGTGCTATATGGTCACTAAATTGTCTTCAGTAAGTGACTGTGTGTATTTGACTTTGGCACCTTTCTAGCAGTGTAAAAAGAGTTTGTAAGGAACCATAAAAAGTCATTACATATGCAGAACAATTGAACCTCCTCAGCATCTGTGGTAGGAAACACATCTGTCTTCTGTCCGCTTCTTTCCTAAATGCCTCCCTGAATCAACTTTTATGGGAGGGCCGTAAATATCCCTTTCTATTTGAATCCAGGAGTTAACAATACCCCCTGTGACCATAAACAGAAGACGGTTCATTCAGGAAAGAGGTGCACTCAAGTAAGCAGAGATCTTTGTGACAGTTGCTGCCAGTATGGTCCACATGCACCGCTAATCACATTAGCGTGGGAGCACGGAGGTGGCCAGTAGACAGCAAAATAAAGAGGGAGAGAAAAGCAAGACTAATCTTGTTAAAAGGGAAGCAAAGATAGACGCTACTCTTACACAGAGGCTTATAACGTCCCCGCTTTCCCAGGGCTGGCATCACCTGGATGCTCTCGGGGACGCGATGCTGCCAGCACTGCAGGCGCACATCACGCGGGTGCTGGCAGGGGACTGCTTTTTCCTGCAGCTCTTGGCCGTCGTTGATCTCTTGGTTTCTGCACGAGAGACCTCAAATCCTTCCTGAAGAGGGGTTTGCTTGTCTTCAGATGACCTTAAAGGCAGCGGGAATGTTTATAACTTCCAAACTTGATCCTTTCCCGATAGAGGGACACTCAACAATTTTTAATAGATGAAACAAGCACCTAACATGGCCCATCCCTGTACGTCATCATTTCCCCCCCAGGAGGCAATACTTGGCATTTGGAGGTGCCCTCTCCCTGAATTAAGTCTTTAAGCCAGAGGATCACATCCTCTGGCTGTGCAAGGAGGATGCACAGGTCTCTCTGTGGCACTTGGGAGGTCCCAAAGCACGCACCAAGCTGGGAGCTGAGGGTTGGCCAAGCAGTCGTGTCGTAGCCTCCAGCAATTCCCACAACATGGTGGCAGTGCTTTCCATTTCCTAACCAGGATGCACAGGAATGCTTTGTTAAGGATCTGGGTGATGCCCAAACCAGTGAGCTACTAGGCAAGATGTGATGTTTGGGGAAAATCTTGTCCCCTTTTGGGGGTACTGTACATGGCTGATTGAGTGGGCCTCTCCCACGGGGTGTAATATTGAAACGGAAAACAGTGCCTTGTTATCTGAAAGGAGCCTTAACTTGGCTTTATACCCGCGTTTGTTTGATCAATATCATCCCGTGGTGATGAAGGTGGAAAAACAAAGCACTTGCGTCAGCGGATCAGGCGTCCACCGCTGTGTGTGCCTGTGGCTGGGCAATTAATCAAACGGGGCAGGGTTCCAATGGGCAGGAGAAATCCCTGATGGAAAACGTCCCTCGGGGCTGCAGTACGTAGCAGGATCCAGGCGGAGATGAAGGTGATTTTGTTGTGCATTTTTGGCTGGAAAGACCCAGCGAAAGACTCGGGCAGAGCAAGTGTTTCTGAGCAGCCTGTGGGCAGTGAACAAAAGCACGGGAAATGCAGCAAAAGGGATGGGGAGGAGGGGCCTGCAGACGCTGGGGAGAGGGGCAAAGGCAGGAAACAGCATGTTTTTCCCCCCCTGGTTGTCTCTCTGGCCCTCAGATGCAACTCGCTCATCTCCTTGGCTAAGCCCACATATTGATCTTTCTCTCAGGCTCTGGCCCTTCGTGCCTTCTCTGTTTGCAGAGCTATCTGCAGCATTCCAGCCTTCTCACTGTTGCTCGAGGGCAGCAAACAGCTCAGATAAAATTGATCTGGCGGATACAAGGCAAGATGCAGTGGAGGAACCCAGGGCACAAGGCCATTCTCTGCCCTCACGTAAGCAAGCCAAGGGCTTGGCATTAGCTGGCTCACAAGAAGGGCTTTCCTAACAGGCAATGTTGCATGGCGACACTCACCAAATGCAAACTGGGGGGTTATTATGGTCATCGTCATCACTGCTTTTACGTGATAGATTTGACAACCCCTAATCCCAGCTCTCCCCACAAGCCCTGCAGGCACTGGTAGGTTTTAAAGGCTGTGCAAGTCATGCAGCCCATTCAGCCTCACCCGTGGGGAACCATGAGACCCTCTTAGCCATATTTATATCTGCAGGCTCATGGTTTTGTGCAAGTGCACAAGCATCCAAAAGAAGAATTGAGTTCTTGAGGTTTGTCAAGACCTCCATTAGGGATGCCTCAAAATTTACAAGGGCTGCTCAGAGCAAATACCCTCTTTTCAGGGGACATGTTGTATACCCTCCATTTTTAATCACAAGTAGGGTCAAGTACATGGTGGTTATACTGAAGTAACTATCTGCAGCCCTGTCCCTCCTCCTGGTCCCGGGTCCTGCAGAGCATGCTCTGAGGACTCCAGATCCCATCCCCAAGGTGTGTGGGAGTGCAGCTCCCTCTGTGTTGTGCTCAGAGGAGGCAGTGGGGGCTGTTGGAGGGGAAGAACCCCTGTGCATCCCATGGATCATCCTCCATCTCCTCGCAAACTGCCAAACCTGCCAGAACAGCATAAACCTACAAACTGACAGACGTAAAATACAAAAACAAAGACCATCCTAGGTGATGGTAGCTTCAAGCATCATTAAGTGAGAGCTCGATTTCCAGCAGCTGTAGCCACTGTTTACTCTCAGGGCCCGAATCAGCAAAGCCACCTGAGCAGCACTCAGCTGCTGGTGGGGCTGGTGGTGGAGCTAGTGGCTGGGATGAGGTCAGTGGGAGCACGGCTCTGTGCTGGCTGTCCTGGGCAAGTTCATTGGGCTGTCTCTCTTTTCTGAAAGGAATAAAGCACTTCTAAAGAAGTTGGTTGTATAGGAGTCCTCCCCTCATATTTGTTCTCCATTATTTATACGTCTTTTTTTATGTACAGTAATAACTGTGTTTTCTATGGCAGCCCCTGTCAGAAGAAATCTGTTTTCTAAGGTGTTAGCAGGCAGTGGTTTTGACCTCTCCCAAGGGGAGGCCAGAGCAGTTTAAAAAGGGGCTTGGTGCACCCCATGGCAACCTCCAGCTACGGAGCATCTTTGGAGCCCTGCTTTGAAAATATAGGAGCATCACTACTTGGGGAATGGGGAGAGGTTAGGGCCATGCTTCCAGCTGATGTGGGAACTGATCCAGATCATTATGAATGGAGACATAAGCGGCTGAGTATCATTTAATTGGCATACCAAACCAAAGTGCACTTTATCACATCAGCTCAAAAGCTTCATGTTCCCTAATTATGCACTGCCCCTGAGCATGCAGTTAGGGGATTTTGCTTGTCCATAACCTCCCAGGTGAGCATGTCAAATGCAGTCTGAAAGAGGTTGCCACTCCTTTCCAGAGAGGTGATGCCTGTGCAGGTGTGAGGACAGTGAAGAGTCAGGCAGTTCTGCAATACAACTCTCTTGGCTGATTGAAAAGAAGAGGAAGAGGAAAAGGACGAAGAAGAGGAATAAGAAGAGGAGGAAGAAGATGCGGAAAAAGAAAGAAGGAGAAGAAGAAAGAAGAAGAAAGAAGGAGAAGGAGAAAAAGAAGGAAGATAAAGAAGAAGAAAATGAAGAAAAACAATGACGTGAGGGAAGGAGGCCTATGTTGGCAGTCCTTGGGCGAGGCACTTTCCCTAGCCTAGTATTTCTGAAATTTCTCTCTGCTTCTGTGATGTTTCTGGTTGTATCTGTACACACGCCTCCATCAAAATAACAATTTCTTCTTTGTGTTTGCAGTCAGAGCTAGTAAAAATGCCCTGCTTACCCAGCTTGCTTCCTGAGCAGCCTCTCAATATGTATCTGCGTTTTCAGAGGTGGCTCCCATTGTTTCACCTATCTCACTCTCAAAGAGCAGCTTGATTACATCTACCATGTGCTGTGAGGAGAAGGCAGCAGCCACACTGACCAACAGTTCAACAAGTCTCCACTTCATCCTGCCTTAACAGACTGCTCAGCTCACTGCAAGTGTCCCTCAATATACTTCACATGTCCCGTTTCAGCACAGATAAGGGCTTGATGCTGCCAAGCCCATCAGCATAATTGCTTTGCAATATAAAGGGTTTGCCCTGCTGCAAACCAGGAAAACCCTCTGGAATCGGGTCCCAGGGCTGCAGGATGAGTCCAGGTTCCTGCAGAGCTCGAACCTCTGCTTGCAGCCAGGAGGGATGGTGCAAGCCACAGATCTGCTTGCTCTGCTGTGCACAGTGGCATGCCCAAAGGAGCAGAGCTCATGTAACTCACCACGGCAGAACGCTGTGAGTTTAAGCCATGCACTGCATCACCCCGCAGCGACACCAGTGTTACTTGGCGGCAACAGAGCTGCAGGCGAGTGGAGCAGTGAATCAGGCAGGCAGTGCTGGTGCCCTTCCTTGCACGTTACGTGGCGGTCTGCTCTTGGAATTGCAGCCAAAATACATTTGGGAAAAAGAAGCAGGTAGGATCGATACATTTCAAGAAACTGCTCCGCACTGAACCATATGGCATTTCCCAAATCGTCTGTGGCAAATCAGCTGGTGAGTAATACGGACTGTGATCTTCCTGCAGTCTTAGCAATGCAGTAGTCAAAAACTATGCTTAGTTTAATATTCTTTTTGAATCTATGTTTACCAGTGTTTATTAGTAGTCTGAAAGCAAACTAATGGCATGGGAGACATTACCTTTCAGATCCTGATGTGCCTTGGGCACGTGACTTGTGTTTTCTGTGATCCCACTGAAGGATCACGTGGTTGACACAGCAAAAGTCATCACATTTCACCTGGGTGCAGCTCCGGGGGCTGCCAAGTGCCTTCATTCCCCACATCCTTCACTTGGATGCTGTCAGAGATGCTCTGACTGTTTCAGGAGGTCCCACTTCTGCAGTGTCTAGGAGGAAGAGCCTGATTTCTCAGACTTAAGTGGAAATCCTTGGGCTGGCAGGTACTTGTTTAGCTAGCAAAGATCTGAAAAACCTGAACACGTCAGTTCCAGGGCTCAAGTGAATGTGAGAAAAGCTAGAATAAGGATAATAGAAGGGTAAAGAGATACTTGAAGCATTTAAAATCCCAAGTGAAGACATGATGAGGAAAAAGGAGGCTTTATATCTTTGCAGTTAAGGGGAATTCAGCGATGTGTGTGGGAGCTTCCTTCCCCATGTCACGGGTCAGCTTTGCACACTTTGGCACAGCTTTGCACACATGCCAATGGCTGGGACCAAAGGTGGGCTCTGAGCTGCTCTGGAAGGAGACCCGGGCACACCAGGCAGGAACGGAGCCTCGCCAACCTCGGAGGCTGCACAGCATGGAGACTGACCCTGTGCAGCGCTGGTGCTGCTGTGTGCCCAGCACAGGATCCGAGCTGTATTTTCACATGGCACAGGAAGCGCTGTGTTTGGTTCCCAGGTGCCTGATGGGTCTTTGTGGAGGGAAATCAATGCCATTAATAGCGGAACACTGCTCGGTTTCTCACTGCCTCTCAGCACCGATCAATCCCAGCCGGCTGCCACCGTCACATCCGCCATCCAGATGGCAGCATTTAGTGCCTACATTTTATAAGCTTTTGTATGTAAGAGAGGAGAACGGGCTCTTTCCAGCTGTAAATAGCATATCCGCCTCGTAGGATCCACACACCCACGTTGTGCTCCTGCAATGGGGAGCATGGGACTGGGGCAGGAACTGGGAGCTGCTTCCCTGCAGATTGGATGGTGTTGGTCTCTCATCCCTGACCCAACAAACCATGGTCACTGGTCTGTAGTATGCACCCACTCAGCAGGGCAGCAAGAAATAGGGGCATGTCATCTCTCTAGCAGAAAGCCCAAGGAATGACAAACACACATCTCCCAGAAAAGAACCACATAATTCCCTCTCTTATGATGCCTTTTCCTGGGCTGTCTTCAGAGCATCACTCCAGCACTCCTTCGTTTCTTCTGTCACATGGGAAAATGTGTGACTGAGCACTGATAGATGCAGTCCTGCATTTACAAAGGGGATTATGCCTCTTCTTACCTTGAGATCGGTGTTCTTAAAGCAACAGATCTGAGAATCGTGCAACTTGAAGCATGAGTACATTGAGTTTGGAAGGAGGAGGGTGTTAAATGTTCAGTTTCGTGATTTTTTACCTTAGATAAGAGTCCTAAAAACTCAAAAACCTCAGTTGTGTCATTGCCTCCTTTTGGTTCCAATCATAAGGTTTTAGGTGAGACTCACTATGGAAGCTTGAAAACTCAGACAGAAACATTGACATTGGGCAGATCCAGGCATAGTAACTGCAATTCTTCACCTACTGAAAACTCGGGAAAGCTTTCCCACCTTTTAGAAAGCTACATAATCCAAACACAACCACACTCATTCACGGGTACAGATTAACAGATGGTTGTACCTGCTGCCCTTATGAGGTTTCTGAAACTTCCTTTGGTAGCCGTCGTCTTTGAAAGACATTATTCATGCAAATAAAGGAACATAATAACAAATAGTAATATTTCTGATACTTTCTCTCTTTATCCTAATGTGATGAAAATTAGCTGGCATTTGTGTAGTCATCAAAGGGCTTTACGGAACTTAAATTATTTTGTGTTAACTTTCATAATCTGAAACTACAAAACTTCTTCTATTATAAAAGAGGAAATCTTCCTTTTTCAAAAAATCACTTTAAAAGACATCTTTCCAGTGTAGAGATAGGTCCTATTCTTTTTAAACTGAAAGCTTGTGGTATACTTTTTAAGATTTTTGCATCCGTGCTGTAAATTAACACCGATGTTATAGCTTCCATGTGTTCTTTTGGATGCTGCCTGCATCCTCGTGGACAAGAAGCCTAAAACTTCGCCATCTTCTCTTATGAACATCACCTTTCATTGCTTTTGTGCTTGTGGCTATTAACACAAAAATTTCATCAATGATATTTACGTGTCATTTTGCCAGGTGCTGTTTGGACAGATAATAAGAGCCATGCCCTGCCCATGTGCACAGATAATCAAGATTACTCAGTAAATATAACTCTCCTAAAGACTGTGCAAACAGTTCATGTTCCACGTTGCACTTCCCTCGTTCTTCACTGCTCTTTTCTGGATTCATTGTTCATTTTAAAGCCTTTCTGTGCTACTGTGACTGTCGCCACGTTTCCCCACCTTTCTTCACCGTTGACTATCATGTCAAATGAATCGTTGCACACAAAGCAAATCCCAGCCTGATAAGAAGCGATAACACGGTAAGCAGGTTTTGTGCCTCTTTCATAGGTTGCTTGATTCAGCTGATATAGCCTTACGTTGGGATTGGCTCTGTTTCCCTTGGTTATAACGTCTCTCTGGTGCTCTGTCAACTTCACAGGCCTGAACAGTGAGAAGGCAGTGGTAATAAAGCCAGACAGCTGTCTTCCTTAATGCCAAACTCAAACTTCTTTGAGAAGGCACCAACACATGTTGAAAATAAGAGCACATCTAGTGGAATGCTTTATCTATAGCACAGGAATATATTCGTTAGAAATGCACCAAGTCAGAGCTTTCCAGCTGAGATAACCTTTTCAGCAGAGCAGGAAAGGCCACATGACCTTTATGCAATCTCACCATGCCGCTCCTAAAACATCCCCTGTTGACAGAGTCAGAATAAGTTTTTGCTAACGTGCCCCAGCCCCGAGGGGGTCCTGGGGAGGTTCGAGCTCCAGGCTGCAAGCCTCTACAGGCAATCATCCCGTGTTGGAGCTGGCTGGATCACCTGGGAGTGCCAGCTGTGATGGCAGACACTTATCTAAGTCTGGAACTGGGCTGAAGTCACTCTGCCTTCACCAAACAGCAAATATTTTCCCCTCTGTACTGACCCAAGTTGCTCTAAATTCTTAGTGAGAAGTTACTCTGGGTTCCAGCTCCAGCCCCATTTGACCTACTGCTCAGCTACTCCATTTAATAGGAGCTAACATCACCATGGTTTCTTCCTGGCATAGGATGATCAGTGCAAAAAAAAAAGCCCAACCTCTATCATTCTGCCATCAGCAATGATTCATACTCTTGGGCTCAGCCCAACTCCTAGCACAGCTCCACAGACCACAGCCCTCACCTGAGAGCAGCCTGCAGCCAGGGCTTCTTTGTCCATGGTCCATCTCCCAGTGGATCACAGTCAGAGGAGGCCTCCAAGATAACCTTGGCTGGTTCAGAACAGTTTGGATTAGTACTGTTGAACCTGGAAATAACCGTGGAGTTAGCTGAGGGCATGAATCACTGTTGCAATAGCTCTGCACCTGACTGCTATCAAGAAGGGGATGTGTCCCCAGCCCAAGATAGGCCAGATACAGCAGCTGAGGCCATTGAAGATGAAGGAGCATTACTGTGCTGTCTTTTCATGTGTGGTTGATGTATAACATTCTTTACTCATGCAATGTCAGCTTAAATGACTTCAGATAGCATCTAGCCAGCTCACAGGGCGGGGCTGCCGCAGGCGCTTTCTGGGAAGAGAACCGTGTCTTTGCCATCGTGTCCTCTGAAGGCTAAAAGCACCATGATCAACCCTCTCGAGCTAAAGGCAGTAGAGATCTCCTGTGGCAGGAAGCAGAGCAAGGAATTATCGTGTTCTAAGAAGGGGCACTGGGCACTGACTGCATGGGATGACTGATCTCCCACATCTCCCTGAAAGCTGGACCTGTCCTGAGGATCTTCCCCAGCACTTCTCTGTCAGCTTTTGCATGAGCAGAGTGCTCTGATGGGGCTTCAGTGAAACCACGGCAAGCCTCCCTGTTGCACTGCTCTGCCCATCTGTCCCAGCGCACGTCTCAGACACCGGGATCTCTCAGACCCCAGCATTAGAGAAACTGTGCAAGGGGGCTGTGTTACTCACGTGTCCTCCAGCACCTACCCTCCTCCCTCAGCCAGCCTCATGCACACAGCCCAGCCATCAGACACAGCTATCTGTGAGGAATGACGGTCTGCAGGTTGAGGCGCAGAGTGGGGACTTAAGAGATGAAAGTGCAGTCGCTGGCTCTGCTGCAGACTCTCTGACACTTTGGGCAGGTCCTTTACAGCCACATTTGTAACTCCTTTGAGTGTGAGATGCATGAGAGTGGGGGGTGAGCTGCACACCTACCCGGTGTAGCTGCAAGACTCCTTGCAGTGCCTGCAGGGAGAACGATGTAATGGCATCTCCAGCAGGCTGTCTGAAGGATCTCAGTAGATTCTAGATGCTTTAGATGCATCTTATTTAGGCACCTTCAGTAAGAAGTCTGAAGAAGCCGTAACTTCTTGCCATGGTGGTGATTAATGCTCTGCTTAACCCCTCCCAGAGCCACGTCCTCCCCAGGCTTTGTAGGAAGGAGATTCCCAGAGATGTTCTGAACGTTGGTTTAATGGGATGCCCACAGCAGACAGCATGAAGCCCCGCTTGTTGGTCCGTCTTTGTCCACTCCAAAACCAAAATATTCTGTGGGGCACCCACATGGGGAGCCATGGTGGGGACATGTCGGGTGCCGACGTTGGAGCTGGTGGCCTTTGTGTTTGTGTGGGTGGGGATCGGTAGCAGGTGTCAGCACAGCGTGATCGAAGAGCTTTCGCCCAAGGAAGAATTAATAATGTCTGCTGCTTTCTTTCACACTTCTGGAAGGCTCACGATTGAACACTGATTGATGGCCATGACTGATGACATGAGCAAACCCTTGTTGGCGCCGTCTCGAAGGCAAGTGCCTATTAATGAAACAAAAAGGCAAGGAGGAAGGTGTCTCGTGGGGCTTGCAGCTCCCCTATCAGTGCTGGAAAGTCAGAGTGAGTGCCTTGTTTAGGGGGGTATATTTGCTGACAAAAGTCTGTGCAAACAAGGACCTTGCGAGAACGTACAGGGAACAGCTGCTCTGTATCTGGGAAAGGTAAATGCAGTTTGCTGAACAAACTCACTCTAATTCAGGCAAATAGTGTTACAAGCACTGTAGCTGAAAAGAAAACATGTTTACTGGGATGTTAACATGGCTCATATCAAGTGCAAGGAAATGGGGAAAATGCCTGTGTCTGTGGGATTGCTGCCTGAAGCAAATAATTCCTGCCAAGAATACGCTTTTGCACGAAGCGTCTTGCCTTGGGCTAACATCCTCGGTACCTGGGATGGAAAGGTGCTCAGCACTTGCCCAAATGTGACCCAGCAGACCCAGTCCAAGCACCAGGCCAGTGCTTGTGTTTGCAAAAAACACTTTTTGCTGTGGCTGCTCATTCTGAGTTGCTCCAAGGGCTGTGTTGTGGAGATGCGAGGTGCAGAGCACCTCCTGGAAGTCAGCGCCTGTTGAGAGCATCCCCCAGCTGAGCATGCTGAGTCACTGGCCAGCCAAGGTTAGATCCCACTTCAAAGTCAAAGCCAATGCCCTCAGCACCCTGAGGGCAGAGGGGTCGTAAGGAGGACAGACAGAGCTGCAAAATTTGGGGAGTGAGCCCCACTCCCTGGAAGCAGCCTCAGGCCATGCTCGCCAGATGCACATCTTACCTGCTGCTGTCCCCCACATCAGCTGTTCCAATAAAGGGTTTTGTCTCAACGCCAATGATGCTGAGATCGCAGGGTGGGAATTTTTGAAGTAAGGCAGCAGGAACAAGGCTGCCCATGACCTCAGGGGGGCACAGCATGACATGGGAGATGCCTATGCTCTCCCTTAGCTCAGTGTCATGAGTGCCACGCATGTGAGTGATCACACTGAGTTGCTATATAGTAATAATAATTTCAAAAGGGTTTTTATTCATTACAGCACATGTATCCAGCTCATGCATTTCTGCAGACCCTCTCCTGCCCTCAGCACCATGCAGGGCAGCTCGGGACAGGACGGTCACCTGCGGTCCCTGGCCCTGGCCAGGAACACTTGCTCCAGCCATGTAGCAGCAGCTGCCATGCTCTGTTGGTTTTCCTAGGCCTGTCCCCATGCTGGGATGTGGCTATGGAGCAGGTTTCTGCTTTACAGCCAGCTGCTTGGAGGCCAGGCTGTGCACCTCTCATTGAAGCAAAGAGCAGTTAAATGGCCTCTTACACAGTGGCTGGGCCGGGCAGCAGCAGGAAGGCACCAGCCAGGGCAGATCAGAGCCCTGTGAACTGTGGGAT
This sequence comes from Penelope pileata, assembly GCA_013396635.1. Taxonomy (NCBI): domain Eukaryota; kingdom Metazoa; phylum Chordata; class Aves; order Galliformes; family Cracidae; genus Penelope; species Penelope pileata. Next base: position 189,879 of record WBMW01002316.1, read on the forward strand.
TTCCCTGTGGCTGGTTCAGCTGCTGCAGGATCTAAATGCTGTTATTCTTTTTAAATATATATCTTTTCAGTAAGTACCCACACAAGCTGTAGTGGAGAAATGCAACAGTGGAGGGGGCTTCAGCTGCAGCCAGCAGGGTGAGAAACCCTTCTGTTTGGTTGACACGCCAAAAACCAACCCAACCACACAAAAAACCACCTAGAAACATCAGCGATGTTCGTTGATGCGTTTGCTGTAATCAGGGATGGCCGCACCTCGCGCTGCCCTACGCAGCGAGATCCAGTGCCAGCCGCTGGCACGGGGCAGTCACCCCAGGATGAGCAGAGCAGGGCATGGCCATGGCTATCACCCGGCAGCACAGGGGGACAACAGGAATTCGTTGCAGACTCATGGGGATGAGGTTTTGCATGGGGAATTTTGTGTTTTTCAGTGTTTTATGGAAAGGCCACGCAGCCACCGTTAGCTAGCTCGGTGCTTATAAATAATGAAGGTGGGTAGCACTGAGCTGCTTTCAGCTCAGTTAGAGAAAAAACAAATAGTTTAGAGGAGAAATAAAATAATTTAGAGGAAAAATAAAATAATGATAATAAATAATAATAAAAAACCTGGCAGTTTCATTTCCTCACGAAACACGCTGGCAGAGGAGCGATGTGGGGCTGGTGGTCTCCCAGTGGCTCGGCAGCTCCCCACGGGCCCTGGGGGGACATCCCGCAGGGCTCGTCCGACCGCAGCACCCACTGGCAGCAGGGCCACGGCCCTCGTGTCCATGGGCGTCGTGTGTGGGTGCCACCTGCTGTCCCCACACAGTGCCACAGCTTACGGCCGCTCGCCTTCCGCTCAAAGAGAGCTGGAAAACAGCTCCAGAAGTGCCATTTTCAGGCTTTTCGTGGACAACATCTCCCTCAACCGACGGCTCCGTGGCACAGCACTCGCTGCCGCCGCTCAGGCTTTTCGCAGCAATCTTCAACCTCACCACACGCTTTTATGGCTCTGGATAACACCGTGCCCATAAAACGATCCCTGAGCCTCACGGCTGTTGTAGCTGCTTGTTTACCTGTCCCAAGGTGAAAGCTGATCAGCTCTTTTACAGCCGTATAAAGAGTGTGTGTGCTGTGTCAGGAGCACTCTCCAGTTCTTGACAAGAGGCCAAGAATGGGCTTCAAATGGAGCGGTGCAGGAAATCTTTAAACACGAGGGGAGGTTTATTCCTCTGCAATTAGGACTAGGCCTTGGATCTGCTTCTTTCATTGAAAATTCACAACCAGATTGGAGCAACTGAATGCATGGGACACAACCAGCGATGTTCTCTTTGCAGGAAAATTGCCATTGACCCTTGGATTTCTTTTAAAATGAGAAAATAATGATCATTCCTCTAATGTTTTTTATTTTGCAGAGTAGAAACTAATATTAACCAAACAAATGTGCTTAACTTCTAAAAACAATGACAAAATAGCAACACAAAGACACTACAGAATAGTAATTAAGAAATAGTAAGCAAAGAGGAAGTAGCTGGGCCCCTTCCCAAAGCAAGGAGCTCCAGGCTGGTGGCTCCTGGCATCATGCAGTGTCGTAGTCCCGTAGTCAAGCTTCAGGTGATAGATCCATCCCCACCAAGCAGTCTTTGCTCCAAGTTCTTAATCCATGAAGCTGCAAGAAAAGAATAAATATAATACACTTTCCTAAAGGCTCAAAGTAACAGTAGGAGAGTGGGGCAGGAGGAGTTCTGGTGGCAGACCAGGAAGATCACTGTGCCCGGCAGTGATGGGGACTGACAAGAGGGCGGCTGCTGGGAGAGCTGGTCAGTGAAGACAGCTTTGGGATCAGCCCCAAGCACAGATGTGGATGGACTCTGCAATACCACGTCTTTTTCAGTGTTGGACCTTTCCAAATGATGAGCACCCAAGGGTGTGAGTTCCCATTTGGTACAGCTGAGCACCACACGTAGCAGCTGTTCCAGCCTCCAGGCCACCAGTTCTTGCCCTGCAATGCCCCCGTCCTCCTGAGTACTGGCTGAGTGTCTGCAAGTACAGACCCACGTTGATGCAACCTGCTATCTGCCTTGGGCACCGAGGGAATTCTCTTAAAACCGGCCCTTGAGGAATAGCACAAGCTGAATGCTGCCATCCCAAAGTCTCGCCTTGCAGATGTGCTGCACTGGATCCTGTTTTCAACAAGCTGCCTGATCGTTTCTCATAGAGCATCCAGCGAGATGCTTTTCAGATGCCCACAGAGATTAAACACTGCTTTTCCCCTGTGAAAAAAAGCTGGCATGGCCATATTTTTAGCACATCCATGTTCTTTTTTGTTTCTGCTCTACACCCGATTCCCTGGTTTCCCTTGTTCAGCCCGTCATAATTTCATCTGCGGTTTTGCATGTCAGCAGGTGCGACCTCATGGGCCTGCAGTTCCCCAATCTCCCCTACCCCTTCTGAGTACCCCTGCCTCAGCCTTCCTTCGTTCTGTCTTCTGCAGATTCAGCAGTCTCCACTGCTGTCGCTACACCCAGTTGTTTTGCCTTTATGAGTTCTGTCACGTTATTTTTTTCTAACCTAAATATCTCCAGATTGCTTCCATCTGATCCCCAGGAAAGCTTCCCTATGCTCCACAGCAGAGTGTTAGTTCATCTATAATCACTGCTCCCTCAGAGTCAACAGCCAGTCCTCTAAATTGGAATACTGTGAGCAAGCGTAGCGTATTCTACATGTGATACAAATGAGTAATGTTATGTCTCATCTTGTGGAATATAAAATAAACTCCTTCAGGAGATATAAGAATGGCAATCATGCAGAAAATGATTTTTTTCAGACTGTTGATCATGCAGAAGAAGAGTGTTCAGTGGCTTTGATGTCTCACCTCAAATGCAAGACTTGCTGAACTTGGACACGGCTTATTTGTGCAATGTCCTATAAGGAAGGCTCCTGCATTTTAAGATCTGTACTATTTTTTTTACAGTAATGTTTACCTTATATGTCCTTTGGCAAAACTCTTGCTTCTCCTATTAGATGTTCTGCTCACCCATCCCCAGGTGACATCTTCTCGCCCAGAGACAATTTAATGGTGCCTTAAAATCATTGCTTTTAAAGTCCTTTGAAATTTACAGCTGTATAAATGTCAGTGATATTCTGTAAAACACCAGCTGTGTGAAAATCTTGGACATCTGCCTGGATACTATTAGGAATTTGGATAAAAATGCAATGTGACTGGTTGGGATAGGAAAGAGATTAAGGCAAGTCATTTTGAGGGATAGATAGTTCCTAATAATTGTGCTCTGCGTGATGGAATATTGTTTACTCTGATTTTGCTTTGTCCAGTCCTTTTAAGCATTTTCCATTCCTGCAGAGGAAGAGACTCTCTGTGCTCCGGGCTCTGCACAGGGGTGCATGCAGGGATACTGCATCTGCCTTTGGCTCAGCTTTTGGGTAGTCCAGATGCCACGAGATGGAGCCAGCGGCCAGGAAACGAGGGCAGGACCGGGCTGGGGAGATGAACACGCTTCTGCGTGTTTTCTGCGCCTTCTGGGGTCTCCTTGCAGGGCTGGAGCAGCACCCCCCGGCCATCCTCCCCACCGGACCTCTATGTTCTGTTTATAGAAAGGGACTTTCATTAAAAACTCTTCTAACTGCTCTCAAAATATTTCACGTTTCTGCACTGCACTTCAATCGCTGCACTCAGGATCCAGATAAGGATGCTGCAGGGCAGTTGGCATTCCCTCAAAAATTTAGCTTTTATAAAAAGACAAGCACCTCTGTTGTTTTCTCTAGTTCCTAGCAACTGTTAAAAATCAAGTTATGTGGAAAAATGTAATGATCTCTGTGTCTTAATTCTTCATGCCTCATTTCTTTTGGATTGACGTTTGGCTGTGACTATTTTTATTACTTAGTCATCACAAAATGAAGCCAAAATCCAATGTTCCTTTTAAGAAATCAGTTGTTCCGAGTTCTGTGTTTTCATCATGGGCATCTCGAGGGAAAACATAGGAGCCCTCCTGATGAGGTGGACCACAGTCTTTCCCCTGAACAAGTATTGAGTGCACATCCCACTAAATTGCTGTTCAGATATTTCCTGTTTTCGAGAGGGGGAAATCAAGTCCTTCTTATACTTAAATATTAAAACTCAACTGTACTTTTTTGCTGGAAGCTTGGAGTGGAGCCGTAGGGCTGCTGTTGCCAGTGGGTGGAAATGGGGCCAGATATCGACCAGCCTATGACACCATGCTGCTAATATGGCCCACCGCCATGCCAAAGGCCTTGCCAGTACACACACAGCTGCAGGGAAATTCTCCTGGAGGCCAGGAGCACGGATGAGTTCTGAAGTGCCTTTCTCTCTCCAGTGATGACTAAACACCTGAAGCTAGGTGATAAGATCTCAGTGCGAGATCGGTTGCTTAAGGTCTTGGAGGAATCTGCACAACTCAGACCGAAAGACCCAAGTTTCTTGAGTCTTTACCTACTGCTCAAACAACAAACCTGTTGGCCAACCAATTTGATTTTGGTTTTAAGCTTGCCACAGTGACTGACCAGTTTGCCAGGCCTTTACCACTGGTTTCCATTCATGTGAAATTTAACCTATATGCAAACTTTCATCACGGGTTACTCAATGCATGTAACTCCCCCACGTCTGCACCAGCTTCTTGCAGGTGATCCAGTCATCATTTCGACAGCAATGTTTGTATTGACCCAATGAAAATAAGTCTGCTCATGAAAACAGACTCTGCAGACCGATAGCATCTCATACGCTCATGTGTAGCCCGGAAAAATAAAAGGGCATTATCAGCAGTTCCTGCCCCGTGATTTGCATCTGGGAGCCTTGCTGGCTGATGCTGTGGTGCTGAGGTAGCCATGGAAGCTGATATTTCCTGCTCCCTGGGCTCAGCTCTGTTACTCAGACAGGTGGTGTACGTAACCACGCTTGTTTTCAAAGTGGAAGCTGAAGAGGGTTGGCAGTGCAGGAAATGCAAGCCAATAAATACAGCTATAGATGTCAAGCTGAGGCAAAGGAAACAGATACAGCTGCCTCTAACGCAGCTGCTGTCTTATAGACTCATACAGAACACAACACAGCTCTAGTTGTCTGTAATGGTAGCTATTGTAGAGGAAAATAAGCACCCTAACATCTTCCTCACTATATCTGCAACTACAGGAAGGGAGAATAAAGATTTTAGATTGTACTTTTGTCTTGGAGACACCAAATATGCAGTGACACTTTCACTCTCCTCGAAGAAGCCACCATTCCCAGAAGTTCAGACAGTTCATAAGCTGCTTGCATGACGTAGTCACTTCAAGAAGTTTTCAAAAATTTGGAATAATATAAAGAAATTATACATCATTTTTCTTTTATTCTGCCTTGTTTGCTCTCCCTGCAGTATCTCGGAGATAAGTGACATTTGGGCACAGACATTTAAGAGCTTGGTATAAGAGTCTCTATCACAGGATATATTTGATAACAGAAGAGGTGTCTGGGAGTCTGTGACCTTTAGTGTAATAAAAGAGTGGGATAACGAGGATCAAATCTAAATCCTGAGAGCCCACAGGGAGCAGGGCTGTTGCTGGGCCTTGGCGGAGGAGCCCCCTGCAGCTCTCTGTCCCAGCTGGATGTGCCACATGAGCATCTTTTCCACTCTGCCCCATTCCTTTTGGTCAAAGCCAGTGTGGGTGGCACAAGGCTGCACTGGCTCTGAAAGATATCCCACACACTGGCCTGAAGACAAAAGAAAAATGTGGTGCTCTCTGTCTCCAGAGAGGCACCTGCGGCACACTGGTCTGTGTCAGTGTTTATCCAAAAACCAGGCTACCCAACATGCTTGCCTACAGAGAAGATGAGAGAAGACACACGCCAGATGCACTGCTGAGCACACCACTCACTGGGGTTCAGTGCAACGGCGTGAGCATGGCATGGAGCCCCTCACAGCACAGGGCAAAACTTGTCCAGTCCCTATATTAACCTCAGCCTCTGGAAAGAAAGAGAGAGAAATAAAGAGAGAGAGAAATAAAGAGAGAGAGAAAGAAAGAGAGAGAGAGAGAGAGAAAGAGAGAAAGAGAGAAGGAAAGAGAGAAGGAAAGAGAGAGAGAAAGAGAGAAAAAGAGAGAAAGCAAGAAGGGAAGAGAGAAGGAAAGAGAGAAAGAGAAAGAGAGAGAAAGGCAGAAAGAGAGAGAGACAGAGAAAGAAAGGAAGAAAAAGAAAGAAAGGAAGAAAAAAGGAAGGAAGGAGAAGAGAGAGAAAGAAAGAAAGAGAGAGGAAGAGAGAAAAAGAAAATGCTTTGGAAGCAGTTAAGACATCCATAAGCCAGTGGCCACGTTAACTCTGTAAACCTTGGTGTACCGTTCTCAATACAGGGCAATAAAACCTTCTGGGAAACAGGAGCTCAGTGTCCTTTAACAAAAACAAACAAAACCTCCCTGAGTTATTTTAGAAACCTGAATAGTGCTGCACAAATATATTTTCCTCCTCCCAAAGGCAGGTCACAGCAGACTTAATTATCAGAGGCCAGAATGGAAGGAACATAAAAATAAATCCTTTCAAAGTTTGCTCTCATTACCACATTTGGCATATTTAAATACAAACACCATCTGTGTTTATCGTGCAACGCAGCGATAGCTGCTGTCCGATCTCGCAGGGACACCGGTGTTTATGAAGTGTTACAGGAAGGGGCACATGGCGATGCTTCCTCGGAAACTGAGCTCCCCTGAAGTTATTTGCTCAGCCAGCAGATGCCTGTGTAGATGGGAGGTGCTTTTGCCAAGGAAAGGATTGCCATGGAAGGAAAACAAAGCCTCCAGCTTTGCTCTGATGGCAGCTCCTTCCAACGACCCCAAGGAGGCAAATAGTGGGGAAAAGCCACAGCAATTAATCAAGCTGTAAAAGACACTTGGTGCTTTTGAAATCAAAAAGAGAAGGAGGAGTGCCTGAAGAGTGCTGGGGCAACCTCGCTGCCCTACAGCCTTGCAGGCAGAGCGGGACTGTGCTGGGCAATCCTCATCTAAGCACACCCGCTCCCCGGTGTGGTCTGCACCCAGTCCCAGCGCTGTGTCCTTGAGGCTGTCCCTGTCCCTCAAATCCAATGTGACATCCCCAAGAGACACACAGGAGTTCTATGGGCAAATGGGAGGTGGTGGTGCCCCTGCTCTCCTACAGCATGGGCTGCTTCTATGGGGAAACAGAAGACAGTGATCAGAGCAGAACTAGGATATGCCCTGGTAAAAGCCACAAAGCAAAGCTGCCAAGGGATGATGGCCTCATCACAAACTTTTCCAGATACCATTATTTAGCTAAACAAAGGCATCTGGAGTCCTCCAATTGGAGCCAAGTCGTCCCATGGGCCTGGATCCAGGGCATGAGCCCAGCAACGTATCCTCTGAAAGCAAAGCCAGCCACCACCTGGGACTCAAGCCCATAGGTAGTGAAGGACCCACCCTCCCACCACAGCATCAGGACCTGAGTTTGGTTCTCCCCTGACAGCAGATGAGACTTAGGCAGACTGCTCATATCGAAGTCTCAGTGTGTGGTTTGCTTCACCGTGTGAAAGAGCTGTTTGAATAATTTTATAAAATGTCAAGTATTTTTAGATGATAGGAGTAATTACGTGAAGATACAAGAAGATCTTTGAAGCTTTAAAAAAAAAATAAATGTAGATGTCGAAAATAGGTTACATCACCTAAACCTGAACAGCATCTGATCAGGGGTGGGACTCAATGATCCTTGTGGGTCCCTTCCAGCTTGGGATGTTCGATGATTCTGTGATCTCCACTGCTCTAACAGCCTTTGTCCAATACCAGTGGAGGTAATGAAGATGGGTGCTGGCATTATTCACACCAGAATTTGGCTCATTATCTCCCTTCTTGCAGAGGTGACATTGCATGGTCTGATGTGTAACAGAAACACATTGAACCATGTAAAGACATTTCAATTAAAACTAAAACAGAAGCAAAAGCCACAGATTAATGTTAATTTGTTCAATTCCAGACTGATGAGTTTATGAGAATCAGGAGCACAAAGGTTAGCAAAAATGCAGGCAGAACTTTCGTCGTATAAACTCTCTCATCAATAATGTGTTCCCACTGTTTAATTTCAATTTTCCTTTCCTTAATTTCCTCTCATTTACCGTTATTACGCTGCCAGTGTGTTTGCCTAAGCAATTTTTCTCCATCAGTGATGTTTTCTCTCCTCAGAATCTATCGACAGACTATTTTCACTTCTGCCCACACAGCGTTGTATCTTTGACAAACTCTACTTATGTTTGGGACTTTTCCCTCACAGGCCACTCTCTCTGGTCTTCTCCCAGTGCTGTTGTTTTACCCTGGACTCTGTCGAGATGGTGGTGTCAGACCCCAAGGCAGCCGAGCAGAAGCTGTGAAGGCACCAAGGACAACCTGCGTGGAAAGCACCCTGGCCCACAGCCAGAGAGGCAATTTTCAGCCTGTGCTTAACTTTAAGCACATGAGTAATCCTACTTGCTTTATGGAGATTACACATGCCCTTAAAATAAAACCTTGCTCAGCTGCAGTGCTGGAGTGGGACCAGAGTGCTCTGCCTACTCTGCATCAAGCTTATTATAAAAGCAATTTTCACCTGTTTTTCTGTTACATAATGCATGTGTGTGAATGGCATTACAAGTGTGTTTTCTTGCAGACATTTTTCTGATTTGCTGCCCACTGTCACTCCTGCATCTCCAGGTGCACTCTCGTATTTGTGCTTCTCCTCCCTGCAGAAGTTTGGGGCTTATGTGTGCTCCAATAACTGGCTCACGTTCTTCCAAGTTAAGCAACAATTGTTGTTATTTTCTATTCTGATTAAAAAGAGCAATTGGAAAATGGGGATGGGGAAAGGGAAGGGGGAGGGGGAATAAGATAGCTTTGGCAGTGGGGTTGCACTGAGAATATATGACTAATGCCGGGAATGTAGGTGAAGAGCTCCCCATAGCTGGTAGGAAGCTGGGAAGCGTGGCACTGGTTTCCTGGGGGGGTTCTGCCGTGTCACTGGATGATTTTGTGCAAACTCCAAGACTTTTTCCAGTGGCTGAGGAAGCCCTCATGTCCCTATTGCAGAGGGCCTCCCTGGTATCTATGAGGACAGCAGTCCTCTCCTGTCTCCACAGAGATGTTCACAGGACCTCTTTTTTCTCCTGTAGTCAACCATTGATTTCTGTGAAGTGTGTGAAACTGAGCTCTGTGACACATTGGCTCACATCAGTCACTACCTGATAGTGCAGTAATAAGGAGGAATGACCTCCTTATTACATGCTCTCCTGCTTAAGCCATGGAACTGCAGGAGTCCCATTTCTGTAGCAAACAAAGCTGAAAAGAGACCTTTTTGAGAAAAGAATGGTTATCCCAAGGTAATTGATGAGTTATGTAGAGTTGTACCATGCTAATCCCATTCTGGTTCCTTTAACTGAACAACTCTGACAAAACCAGGGAGATCTAAGGTGTTAAGTGCCCATGAAGACTGATCTGCTCTATTTAGGTGTCCAAGTGTGGGCTGAAGGAGTGTGACATTCCTTGTACAGATTTACGATTTTGGCCATGTTTTCTGATGAAAACGTGCAACAAAGAGCTGAGCCTCTTCACACCCAGTGGTACAGCACTGGTAAGGCAGATGGTGGCAGCTGCTCCAAATAGCACAAGCTGAATACACGACAACCATGGTATGAAAGAAGAACAGCATCAGTGTGTTTGAACTCCAAGACACCGCGTGAGCAGATGCAATGCTTGCCACGGGCTTCATCTGCTCTGGTAAGACAGTGCTTCTGTCAGGCATGTTTTATTGTGAATTGAGACCTCATAATTCTCATGTTTTTGAGAAAAGAGGCCAAAAAAAAAAAAAAAAAAAGACAGTGGGTATGATTGCTCCTTCTGTCTCTTTGGTACCAGAACCAGTTTTCACTCGGTTGTCTTCAACCAAGTGTGAGGAAAGCAAAGAGGAGCAATGGACCCCAAAGACTGCAACTTTATGTGCGAACTGAACATGTACAGGGCATCTTGTCTCGTCTTTGAGGACAAGTGACACAGCACAGCTCACATCTGTGTGCTAACCTGGCTTCACCTACAGCTAAAGTATAGATCCTACAGTCCATCGGGACTATACATCCATAGGGTCCATTGGGAACAATCCTTGGTCTACACTGTCCCTGAACCGTGCCTAGACATTTGCTACATAGAGAAGTAGCTGCCAAGGTCCAAAACTGTGCAGGGAGTGTGCTGACAAGCATCTCACCAGGACAGCTGCACGCTGGTGGTCAAAGCTCGTGTCCTGTCCCTGGCTAGTTTACTGGTATAGGTGCAGACAGAGACCAAAAGGATGCCCAGGAGGAGATGGGCTGTGTTGGAAACAGTCTATGATGGTGGTGTTGGTGTGAAGCCATAGCTGGAAAGGCAAACCAAGCCACCACCCCCACATTTTGTTTGAGCAACTGAGAGGTGAGCTGCTGACCCCTGAAGAATGAGGATACATCAGGCTGGGTGGAACATGCAGAGTGGAGGAGGGATGGCTGTGCACACAATGGCCAACTGGACCAGCCATGCACACAGGGGATGGATGGACCATTTCTTTAAGAAAAACCATCCTCTGGCTCGGAGCCCAAACCCCCAAATCTCCTCTGAAGTAAGACGCCCTCACAGCACTGCACATGCCTTACATACTTTTTTTCCCTCAAGGAAGTTTTGTGATGATTAATGAATTATGAAGGTCAACTTTGGAGTCTTTAGCTTGCACTGCACTCCAAATAAAACAAAATCCAGAAGAGTTCCAGCTAAAAGTGTCATAGCAAATGCATCCAGTTTACTTTATTTATAATTATGCTCACAATGGCCTTATTAAGTCAATTCTTCAAATAAACAGAACTTGAGACTGTTTGTGAAATGCTGGGATTTTCTGTCCTAAAACATTTGCTGCCTATTTCTAAAGGGCCTTTTAGGTAAAGCTAGAGCACGTCCAGATCTGTATCCGTTTCCTGGAAATTGCTTAAACATTCTTCAAAAATGCAGAAATCTGTGCCTTTAACACCCAAGGAAAACCTAAAGCTAAAACAAATGAGGCCGGGTAGCCTCTAGCTGAGAGAAATTCAGTAAATCTCCCCTGCACACGAACTACGTTGGTATGCGTGACTGGAAAGCTTGCTGACAGCAGACAGAGAAGTTGACGGTAAGTCTGCATAGGTCCCACAAACAGTGCTTGATGTTACATAAAGCAACACGGCTATTTCACCAGCGTGACTCTTCTAGTGACATGCCCATTGAATAAATAGCTGGACTCCATCTTCCCCCCCAACTGCAGATGATCTGGACAGGAATTTCCTTGCAATGGTCTGTCCCACTAGATGGATAATAATTGATATCCTTGGGGAATCTTCTTTTTCATGACAAGCATGAAGAAGCACTAGCAATATCCCCAGGATAACCATGAGATGCGATCCTTGTCAAATATTTCCTTAAAGTCTGATGTCTCACCTCCTCTCTGACAATAAGAGGCAAACCGCACCCGGATGTCCAGCGGTTTCCTACGGGCAGCATTAGACCTTTTCCAGTCTGGCTTCTTTGGGGCTTTTATTTTTGTCGCCATCTTCTCCCCTCTTGAAAGAAGTCAGAGAATGAAGTTCAGCTCAGTTCGGCTGCTAAGAGTGCTCCATAGCATTTATTGCTGCTTCCTTGCTCCCCTGCTCCTCAGCCCATCACAGCCTTAATGTCCCTCTGGACAAGCGCATGTCCTGCCTCAGTTTGTTTAAGCCACACTTACCTGACTTGAAGGATGCAGCTGAGGTCATAAGAACCTCCACTGAACTTTTGCTACGCTGCTGTTGTATGAGATGTAGCTATCCCATCCCATTCATTTATAGTGACTATTACTTTTCTAGAAGGAAAGAAAGGTCCAGCAGCTCCAAATGCATGCTGGAAACATGGCTGGACTTCATGAATACCTGTCTTTAGCTCCTGTTATAGATGTCATGATATAACCCATCACCTGTGCCTCTTTTGCTGATTTTGGTCTTTCCACTACATGAATAGAGCCATAAAAGGTTGTGGGTTTTGGATTAAAGCTGCCCTAGACTACCATTTGCCTCTCACAGAAGTAGCACACCTCGCTGGAGACTAATCTCCTTCCAGACCTGAGGAAAAGAGAAGAAATAAGCACCAGAGCTGTAACATAAAGTCTGGCTTGCAAGAGAGGCTTGAGAAAAGATTTTGATGAGGCCACAAATGGGAAAAGCCTTCCCAACCACCCTTTCTGGTCTTAAATGATAACCACACGACCCCAGCAATGAACAACCAAGGTGACAAGTCTTTAGGACATGTGACTTTGAACAGCCTTCAGAGCCACAGATCTTTGTGGCTGCTCACATCTGCGCCCACCACACAGCTTGTGTGTCATCCCAGGGGACGCACTTCCTGGAGCCCTTGCATAGGACCCTTCTGGCTTTGTGCTTGAAGGTTTTGCAGAGCACAGTCTCCATACAAAGGGTAAATTTATAGCTAGGTTGTTTTATATTTAGCTGGGGAAATAATCAAACACTATTACAGCCTCTTAAGGATCATCTTAATTATTGCAAACGCACAAATTCGAAGCACCTGGAATCTAAGCACCTCCTTGTACTTAGTGGTTTTGATCTCAATTCCGTGGATTCCTCGGCCTTATCCTTCACTTAACCACTTAACTGAGATACATCAGACTTCTTCCTTGCCATGCTGAAGGACAGAGCTGGATGCCAAACACTCTTATTCCTGCAAATATGTAGGAATTGTTGCTTATCCGTTAGCTAACCACATATGCAAGACAGCAACGTCTGGTTTTACACCGATGATTACACAGAACACACCTTCCTTCCTAGCTAGCATTGACTCTGTACTCAACAAGCTGTATCTGCCAGGATGGTGCCCATTGTGTGCACTCACTGCTGCTGAGCTGTGCCAGAGCATGGGCACCCTGACCTCTGGGCATCGCTCCAAACACTTCACGTCTTGGGAACAGCTGCAATGACCTGCGCATGTGCCCTGAAAGAACACCAGGCTGCATCCTGTGCTGTCTGGATTTGTTAGCAATGAAAACACGCAGAATCTGCTGAAGCTTCTTTTCTCTAACTCTCATACTGCTGACAGGAAGGCTAAACCTGGGCTACAAAGCATGATGACGTGCTTGATTGTATTAATTATGATGCCTTCAGGACCTGATACATTTCTCCTTCTGCTATTCAGGAAGATTTAAAATTCTCCAAAAATCTGAGTATTCGTAATTCCAGGAAAAGACACAGATTAGCCATTCCTGTTCTCACCTTTACAGAGTGTACAGCAGAAGGAAGGGAAAACCTGGCAGGATCGTTGCCTTCCTTGGTTTGCAGAGAGCAAAAGTTGGTGTGATCCAGAGGGCCCTAAAGCAGTCCTGGTGTGAACTGCAGGCTGTCAGGGAAGAGGGGTTGCTGTGTCAGGCGGGAGTCATCGGAAGAGAGAAAACTCCATTGTCAGAGGGTCTTCAACAGCCTCTGAGCTGGAAGATGCATGCTTTCCTGGCAGCAGCAGCAGCAACTGCCTGTTCATGTGGCTTCTGTCTCACCTCGAGGAGAAAACACTGGCCCTCTCTAAGCCTTTTTTTTTTTTTCTTTTTTTTTTTCCTGTGATGGAAGTTGTGGTTATGAGTAGAATTGGAGTCAGGAAGCCCGAGCCCTTGCATCCTCCAGATGCAGAGTGGTGCTACTGCATGGACCAGCATGGGGTTCAGTGCTGCCCTTTCCAGGCAGAGGTTAGGCCATGGTCTCACTCCGTGGGCTGACACCACCAAACCATGTCCATGACAAAGTGAACATCACTGTTAGGGTTAGCCAAAAAGGTAATAGAGCAGGCTGGGTACAACAGCTGGCCTTGTCAGAAAAGACCCACAAAAAAATCCTCAAATGAAAAGGAAATATAATGTCCTGATAACAAAATCGAGAATTTTATCAGGCTCATCTGGATGTATAGGGTAGGAAGTATTTGCTATGCTCTGATTCAGTTAAGTAATGATCTGTACCAGCTGCCGTAAACTGGCTGAGTTCACCCTTTGATTCAGTTATGCCTACGCACGCTGCAGTCAGCATCCTTCTGCACAGAGCGATCTGCAGAAAGTTTCTTCCTCCCATGGGGGAGCTCACACGGGCACTGCCATGCAGCCCCTCGTGCATGGAGGAAGCACAAGTACACACAGGCAACAGCCACAGCTTGCAGTGAAGTCTCACTTAAAAAATCCTCTTTGCTCTGACGGCTTCCAAGCTCAATCACTGTCTGCGCTGCCAGGCTGTGCCAGGGGCTGCTTGCTTTTAGCCTCTTTCAGAAAAGTGATGTTTTTCAAGATTTTCAGCATGTTCTGTTCTTTCCAGTCACTTAGCTGATGGATAGCCACTTCTTTCGAGAGTGACACATACTTCCCCAAGGCATCTTTCATCCACGGAGATGTTCATCACATGCAGACAGCCCTCCTCCTTGCTCCTGGAGAGAGAACCCCTCAGAGGAAGTTCTGTACCAGCAGCTATTTCTTGCCCTGGATGCAGAGCAGAAAGCAGCCATAGGCAGAGGTCATTTCAATTTGCCAGGTTGGCTTGACTGTCTCTGCAGGGCAATGACATTATTGCCATCGGCCTGCCTATTTCGGATCTTTGAGCCCAGGTCCCTGCAACATGGTGCCATGAATAACTGTTGCACTTCGGAGGTATTCTGGCCAAATTTAGTGACATCAAAGCAGGTGGAAGGGTCACGGATGACTTGTGTTATGTCTTCCTGTTAGGAGTTAGGATGTCTTTTACCAGCCTTCAAGGAGAAGAAATGTAGCAGTAAATAGCTCCAGGTTCTGGCCTCCTTTTGTTCTTGATTTTTAACAGCTCTTGTCCTAATTATAATCATTTGCCATGTGGTTTTAAAGCAATTATGAGTTGACTGTAATGCATGCAGATTACTGATCTCTTTGTGATGCACAAAATTCATTCACTCTGCCAGCAATTTCAGACTCTGAACTTCAGCTTGTGACTCACAGCTTTGCGTAAATGATTCTACAGCAAAACCCGTGAAGTAGTAAAGCTTCAGTAAACATTTTTCTTTAACAGATTCTTTGGTGCTATTACTCCTTATAAGGACTCTTTGCCAGAGGAAAAGAAAACACTCCCACACAAACATGGGTAATTTAACTGGAAACGGTTTATGAGGTAGGCTATTGTTTTATACTTGAGCAGATACGCATTGCAAATTACATTTAGTTACAGAAAATTAAAATTAAAAAATCTAAATTACATTTAGAAAAAAAAAATTAAAATTAAAAAATCACATGAACAGAGGTGCATTAGGGAAGCTGAGAGCAAAGCTGTGCCTGGTTCCTCGCCCAAGAGCCACTGGGACACTTCCTTAGGTGCTGAGTGAGAACTGAGACAGGTCTTGCAGTGGTGGCTGGAGGACATAGCCCAGGAGGAGATGCTGTCAAATTCAGAACATTCATTAAAAATTAGCGGCCCCTCCAAAATCACACACTGTCAATGAACCAGGCCAGACCAGCCAAAACAATTAATGGTTTTACTTCATGATCAGTAAAGAGAGTAAGTGTGCAGCTGTCTCCCAAACTCTGGAGCTGTTGGCAAATTACAAATTAGTTCTATTTTAGCTCCACACAGTGAAGACCTTGCTGCAGTGCAATAAGGGAACAGAAACACAAGAGCTGCTTGGAAAAGAACAGCACTACAGAGTAAATGAAGCCTTCATCACACAGAGGTCCAGCTAAAACTGGACTCCAAGGCTGAGGTACAGGAGCAGCTGCTCGGCAGCGTGCAGCCCTACAGCTACATCTCCTCACAGCTGAGGGGCCCCAGGGATGTTCCTAACAGCTCTTCACCCAGAGGGCTCCTCTCGCAGCAGTCTGTGCTGAGGTTGCACGGCTGTACCATGTCCCAGTTCGCCCTGAGCACAAGCAGACCTGGGGCAGGAGGGAGTAGCACCCAGGGACCTGACACTCACCCCACAATGTCCCCAGAGCAAAGCAGAAAGGTGTTCCATAGGAGCTCCTGTTTTGCCAGCCCAGAGAGGGTGTCCAGGAAAGAGAGGGAGAAAGTGTGCAGGGAGATTCCTGTGTGAGCGCTGGTAGCATAGCAGGGGGTGCATGAGATACTACCATGGACAGCAACTATTGATTTTATTGAGTCAAATGGAATTTGATGGGATTTTCTCAAGAAAGTCCTGGAAACTGGATCCAGGCATTATCTTGTGTGGCCTCAACCTGGAGCACTGTGTGCAGTTCTGAGCACCACAATATAAGAAAGACATAAAACTAGCAGGGAGCATCCAAAGGAGGGCTACAAAGATAGGAAAGGGTCTAGATGCCAAGATTTATGTAGGCCTCATGGCAGCCTACAGCTTCCTCACAAGGGGAGTGGAGGGGCAGCGTTGAGCTCTGCTCTCTGGGGACAGCGACAGGGCCCGAGGGAACGGCATGGAGCTGTGTCAGGGGAGGGTCAGGTGGGGGTTAGGAAAAGGTTCTTCACCAGAGGGTGGTGGGCATGGAACAGGCTGCCCAGGGCAGTGGTCACGGCCTCAAGTTGCTGGAATTCAAGGGGCGTTGAGACAATGCTCTCAGACATAGGGTTTGGATTTTAGGTGGTCCTGCATGGAGCCAGGAGTTGGACTTGTGTATTCCTTGTTCATCACCTGCAGCTTGGGATATTCTATGATGAATTCTATTCTATGACAAATTGTTGTGTCATAATGTGCTTTTGTGTATATCCCTTTCAATTTCAAAGATGGACCAACATATCCATGACTTTACATTATCTCAGTTCTCCCCTTTTTCTGCCATATTTCTGACAGCTCTAGATCACAACTTCCTTCTGTTCAGTTATAAAGATTTGCTAGGAGAGACAGAAACCAGGGATCAAACCAGGGATCAAACCAGGGATCAGAGAAATTCAGACAATTAACATCTCAAGCAGATTATTTATCCATCTGCCCGTCTATCCATCCGTCCATCCATCCGTCCATCCATCCATCCATCCATCCATCCATCCATCCATTCGCCCCTTCTCAGGTACAGCCTACAGAGTGGGCTATGATGAATAGGATCGATCAGGAAATGTAACAGGTGGTCATATGGGACTTCCCTTGAGCTCTGTCTTCCATCCCTTTCTGCTGCATGCCAGACAGAAGCTGAATCCTGGTGGTACTTCCACTCAGGCATGAGCAACCGTTAGGAGGCTGCACTTCATGCAGGCTGTCCATGTTTACAACCCCACATAAGGGAGATGCAGAAAGAATTTACTACCTTGTAAAGGAAATGGGTGTCCTTGTTGGTGAAGACCCACAAGTGGTCTGCGCAAAACAGTCCTAAAAATGAGATTGAATATGAAAAACATATAAATAGTTGGTCTAAAAGTGTAAGAACCAGCGATGTTAAAGGATGTACCTATGATACTGAGGAAAAGAGAGCCAGGAGGAGATCCCACATATGATCTCATTTCTCCAACTTGGATCTCTTCAATGAGCTCTTTTCAAGAGAAATCTCCTAGAAGGGCTAGAAGAACCAGCCCTAAGCAGCGAGGACAAGTGAAGCAGGTTGGCAGTGAAGCTAGGGTTCTGTCTCCAGCTGTATTTAAACTCCAGAAATATTAGTCTCCACAATATTTAACAGTGTGGACAAAGCCAGGCAGACTGAGTATTCGGTAAATGAGGAATGGTCCACCCTCAGGCCAATCACGTATCCTTAGACACACAGGACAAAAAGGGGGCTGATAATCACATGTTCACTCACGATCCTGGATATATAGGATGGGGTTGAAAGCCTGTAGATAAGTCAAGAAGAACACATAGAGGTGAGGTTATGAGCGTAAGAGTTTGAGGGACAGTGATTCAGTGCTAAATAGGACTTACGGTGTTTCCTGAGCTGAAAGCAAATGTAATGCTCTTTAAGGATATGCGTGCAGTGTTTCCCATCCCTGACCTGGCAATGTATTTTCATCAAGCTAAAGGCAATGGAGTTCATCCCTTCTCCACTGAGAAGGAAACATAAGATGAGAAACACTTGGTGACAACCCTCTCTAAAAGCATTGGATGGATCATAAGTAATCCTCATATAACATTTTCTTCTGTTCATGAGAGATTTTTCAGCAGCAAGCTGATTTTGTCGTGCCCCACTGCCCAAAATGTGAAGCTGGAAATGACAAACCCTGTTCAAACTCTGATTTCTTCTTTGGAGCCTCATGCTGTATCTTTAGTGTGTTCTCCAGGGAGAACTCTCTGGGAGTTTTATGATTTTTGGAAAGTTCAGCTCCTAGTAGCCAGTAAGACCAGAATGAGCAACTCTTATGTGAGAAAAAAGCCTTCAGCTTTCTTTTCTTGGATCTGCTTATGTTTTTGTTTTTTTTTTCACTCCATCCATTTCGTACTTCCACTATAAAAAGGAGCATAGTGGTGCTTTACTCACCTCTGTGGCATACTTTGGATGACTAAGAAGCAGTGTGTAATTTTATGGCTTGAAAGATCAAGAGGGAAGGGCAAAGATATTGTACTTAAAGTTGTAATTGTGTGTAAGTACTTGTGAATATCAAAGCCACCTTTGGGAACAACCATGTAATGCCTTTTCTTGCTATATTCTGTTTGTCCAGTACAACATAATGGCTAAATCAATGTAAAGTGTCATGTATTTCTTATTTCTGTTCTCCCTGAGGCTATTCTTTTCAGTTATGTATGTTCAGTTTTGATCCCCAGAAAAATCAATGACAATTCAGTTGTTCTCAAAAAAATAAAAAAGAAAACGAAAAAGAAAGAAAAAGAAAACACACACACAAAAAAACAAGCTAAACATTTAAAGCATTTTCTGTCATCTTAGTGTGGTTTAAGTAATCCTTCTCTCCCTCAGATTGCCACAGAGAGTGCCCTGCTCAGCAAGCTTTTGTGAAATGAGCAATAGCATGAAAGAAGGTTTATATTTAAAGATGTTAGATTTTTCTTGGGTCTCATTCTTAACCATAATCAGTGAATTTTTACTTGTGTTCTCATAAAAAAAAAATCATAATAACATTGCTGTTTACTATTCCTGAAAAATGAAGGCTGTGTTCTAAAAAAAAACCCCACAACTCTAACTTTTCTTTTCACTTTTACGCACGGCTGTGAAAACAGCAGAGGTGTTCGTGATGCAGTCAGCCAGTGACTGCAGGAAGACACGGCATAGATATCAGCCTGTCTGTGGGAGTAACCTGAAAATAATAAAAAATGAGAAGGCATATTAAGTACAAACTTAAATTCATCTATGTCTATACAAAAATAAATCTTTGCAGAAGACACAAAAAATGTATTTGTAATAAAACCTTCTTTTTGGAACTTAGGTCATGATAGAGGCTTTTGTCTCCTGTGCAACTTTCTGTGCTTTGTAAAGGTCAGATACCGTAATTCGGCAAAATTACGCTTCTCAAGCAGCCTTGAGAAGTGGTAAGGTTTCCTGCTCTTACAGAGGACAATTTTCAGAAATGATGCAATACCATCAGAGCGCATCTCTGCAAAGCTCCAGGATGAAGGCGTTGCATTCAGAAGGGCTCAGCACTGCAGCTCAGGGTCCAGCTGCTCAGCCAAGCAGGCAGGGAGGCTGAGCCATGCAGGCTGTCCGAAGCAATTCCCTACAGTTTTGGAAAGTACTTTGTCTGATTTTAGCAGCTCAAATACCAGAGTTGACTGGATGTTGGAGAGGCAAAAAATCCATTTAGAAACATCAGAAGCTCAACAGATAGAAGGTAAAAGCTACGAACAGCACCCTCCTCAGAGCTCCTAGATCTGCTCCTTTAATCACGCTTTGTATGGGTTGTTTGGAGGTTTGGGAGGTTCTGCTTGGAAACAGTAGCAGACAGCAGTAGGTTGGACGATCTTGTTCTTCCAGTTACTTGCACTCCTTGCAAGGAGGGAGGAAAGAAGCCAAATCCTCCAGCAGCGTGTGGGTGTGTGGGCACACCAGCTGTGTTATTACCTGCATTCATGCATGGCACATTTGTGACAGCTCTGAGCACACCCTTCCTGCCCCAGCACCCTCGGCTCCCACAGCACCGAATGCAGAACCCGTGCAGGATGTGCTTGGGTCTGATGGGAGGAAAACAACGTGTAACACCGTTTTTGAAAAACAGCAACAAAAAGCTCTGTTTTTCTGCAGCTGCTTGACAAGTGATGTCATCAAGAGTCTGCTTCATTGCTTCAAGTGGAAAATGCTTGTGTCAAGCATCCTTCCCAACGCATGTGCAAGGACGCAGTGCGGGGGGTGGAAAGTGCCAGGAACTGGGCACACCCCCATGGCTGTGGTTGCTGGTGCCATCATCAGCACTTGCTCTTGGCAGCAAGTGACTCAGCAGAGGACAGCAGAGAGGAGCTCCGGAACTGAAGATTTTCCTCAAACCACTCATCCTATGTGATGTCCTGGCAGGGCTTCTGCGGTGGGCAGCTGAGCAAAGAAATTAGGTTGGAGGATTAGTGGCGTTTGCCTGTTCAGGGAAGTGGTAGTGAAACAGCCCATGGCAGTGTTTCCCAGTTTATCCCACTATCTCTCCCAACATTACTGGCTCAACTGTGCAGCCAAGCATGTGCAGCTATTCTACCAAAACCTTGTAGCACTAAAAAGCCACTCTCCA
Organism: Penelope pileata; assembly: GCA_013396635.1. Classification (NCBI taxonomy): domain Eukaryota; kingdom Metazoa; phylum Chordata; class Aves; order Galliformes; family Cracidae; genus Penelope; species Penelope pileata. The sequence continues at coordinate 210,472 of WBMW01002316.1, forward strand.
GCTGCAACTTCATTGGTGATTGCAAAGTAATTTATAGGAAGCTGTAAGTTAAACCAGAAAGTTACTCACGCTCTTACCTCAACAGTAGAAGTTTCTGGGGGGCAAAGTGAAGCAGCTGGGGTGTGGGGGCCTGCAGGTGCTCCTGGTAGGAGGAGGAGTTTGGGCTTCCCAGACATGTGACCCTGCCCTGCCAAAACCAAGCAGCACTGCGTATCAGAGGTGGCTCTGGAGGCAGAGTGAAGCACACGTGAGTTGGACAAACCTTGTTGAAGGCTGTCTAATGCTTCTGAAGGAAGAATAAACATCAGGCAGCGCTTCCAGACTGTGCTGGGAGGTGTGCAGGCCACAACAAGAAAGTTCAAGTGAAGCTGGCACTTAGCAAACCTCACTGTCCCAGCTGAGCAGGTGTGACTTTGCAGAGGATGTCCCCACAGATGGGTGCAATCAATCATTTCTCCCTTTCTGGAGAAAACAGCCTTTCTTTTACTAAAAACCTTGCAATTTTCTCCTCCACTCCCACTTGTGTGCTCAGCCCCACATGCTGTCCCTTTGGTGCTCATTGAGCTGGCTTCACAAGACAGGACTAATGCCCACACCCAACAAAGCCAAAGCTCGTGCTCACATGCTTATTTCTTCCTGCAGGTTTCCTTCCTCAGCTGCTTGTTCTGGCTCTCCCAGCTGAGTGAAATCCTCTGCCAGGTTTTGATTGATAGTGACAAGGCTCAAACCATAGATGTTGCTAGTAACAGCTTGCTCAAGCCTCCAAGCACAACCCTGGGAAAATGAACAAAGCTGTCCAAGTCTCTAGTGAGCAACATTTCCTCTGAGCATAAGGGATGAATCAAGCGTTTCTGTAGTCCTGGAGGAAGAGAAGTGCAACAGGACAACAAGCAGGATGATGTAGACTAACCAGTCACTCTTTTCCCGAAGCACAACAGAAATTACTTCATCTCTGCTGAGATCTCCTGGTGGGGAGACTGCCAGGACCAACCTCTGCCTGTCCCACTGCCTCTCCAGCTGCCACGTCCACCTCCTGCTCCTGGTCACCAGCAGTCATCGTTGGCACAATGAGGAGCATGCAGCACTGGTCTTTCTCCTTCATTGGGATCAGGTCAGAAAAAGCTTCCTGAATTCCCCACTCATGCTATTTTAACGTAAAGCTGCTGCATCACAAAACTGCCTATTAGAGAGGCCTTACAGAGACATCTTGATATACCAGAGTGCTGGGTGATTACCAAATGTGTAAAATTCAATGTGAGCAAATGCTGGGTTCTTCATCTGGGGCGGTGTGACTCTGGGTGTATGTAGAGTTTGGGGTACAAGAGGCTGGAGAGCAGCCCCACACAAAGGGATCTGGGGGTCCTGGCTGATGGCAAGTTGGACATGAGCCAGCAGTGTGCCCTGGCAGCCAAAGGGCCAACCCTGGTGGGCCCCAGGCCCAGCACTGCCAGCCGGGTGAGGGGAGGAATTGACCCCTCGGCTCTGCGCTGTGCGGCCTCACCTGGAGCACTGGGTGCTGTTCTGGGTGCCACAATATAAGGAAGGACATGAAACTATTGAAGAAAATACAAACGAGGGCTACAAAGATGAGGAAAGGTCTAGAGGGCAAGATGTATGAGGAGCAGCTGAGGTCCCTGGGTTTGCTCAGCCCAGAGCAGAGGAGGCTGAGGGGAGGCCTCATGGCAGCCTACAGCTTCCTCACAAGGGGAGCGGAGGGGCAGCGCTGAGCTCTGCTCTCTGGGGACAGCGACAGGGCCCGAGGGAACGGCATGGAGCTGTGTCAGGGAAGGGTCAGGTGGGGGTTAGGAAAAGGTTCTTCACCAGAGGTGGTCGGGCCCTGGAACAGGCTGCCCAGGGCAGTGGTCATGGCCCCAAGCTGCTGGAGCTCAAGAAGCATTTGGACAACGCTCTCAGACATAGGGTTTTGATTTTGAGGAGGTGGTCCTGTGTGGAGCCAGGAGGTGGAGTCTTGTGGGTCCCTTTCAACATAGGATATTCTGTGATTCAGCTGGAACGCTCTTCCCAGCATGCCAGTCATTCCCAGCACAGTGAGACTGCCCCAGCATTTTCACTGTGAAACAGACTTTTTTTTTTTACTGGACAATTTGGCTACCTTTTAACAGAAAGGCCTCTCAGTACAGTACAACACACACTGGATGTAATTCAGTCCTGCCCAGTGGCATCATCCACGCAGAGTCCTGCTCCCCAGCAAATATCCCGGGACACGCTGCCTGCAGCCTCTGCCTGGAGCTCCCAGGAGGGGCCTCTCAGGAGTCTCAGCTCCCATTTTTTTGTGAGCTGATGACTTCTGCTTACAACACTTTCCCCAGCTCATTTCCATGGATGACATGGACAGAAATGCTGCAGAAAGGAGAAAATCACCGCGAGCCATCCTCACTCCTTCTGACTTCTGTCGTCTCGTCAGTAGAATGATTTAAAAATCATACGATTTGGAAAATAAGCTGTGGAGCTCAAGGATGCCTTCTCATTCTCTGAGCCTTGGGGTCACATTAGATCACAACTCATCGCTTTTCTTTTCAAGCATGAAGGCTAGAAATGTTCCTTGAATGGCAGCAGAGATTCATCTCCAGCAGGCGAGGTTTTTAAGTAAAAGTCACGCCATGGGACTTACACTCTGAACACAAATATATATAACATTGGAAATATAATTTAGAAAAATGAATAAGAAGTCTGGCTTACTTCTGTGCAGACTTTGTGTTGAAGAAAACTGCATTTTCTTGAGAGCAGGCAGCAATGGCTACACATTCTCATTATTCAGGCAGGAGAAAGACTGTGAGTGTCTGTCAGTAATAAATCTCTCAGTCAGTCTGTTGGCAGATAAGTTATACAGAGTTTATGGTCAGAAACAGAAAGGAAAAAACACAAAGCTTCTGAGTTTCCTTTCACTTTGGGCAATCTTTCTGCGAGGAGTTTGCTGCTCTGGAGTTTCCTTGGCAATAATCAGTGCTGACAATCTGCAGGAGGCCTCCTGACATTTACCAGTTTTAAATGCTGATTAAGTGCTATGCATTATTATAGCAGTTGTCGTAAAGTCCTTAACTTCCTTGCTTGAGTGCATCCCAATATAAGTAAAATATTCACCTGATATTCTTTCTTTCTCTCACTCTTCACAGTGTGCAAAATGCCAGCCCAAAGTGAGATCCCACCTTGCGTGTAGTTTTGTAGCAAATTCAGAGTTTTCACTAGGAACTGACACCAAACAAGGAACACCCATGGGTTAACACTTTCACAAACTACTCTAGAAGAGCTGCGAAGTTGCAGGTTGCATAAGCTCACCGAAGAATATATTGATTTCATTAGCAGGTGTGGAGCTTTAGGGGTTTGTGTTTATCACATCTGGCCTGAGTTAGCTGGGGTAGATGCTGGTGCCACACGCGTGACTCGAGGTGTCAGCGAGCAGAGATCCCTGCCTGCCAGACCTGATCTGCAGGAGGGCTCAGGAAGGGAGGTAGCACTGTTCATGCCAGCTTGTTTATAGTTCTCCGTGAGCACTTCAGACCTGAGCTGCTCTCATAAATCTGATTAGAAGTCACTGTTTTTCCCGCTGAAAAGCCACAAAGTGCTGCTGCTTTCCGAGAAGAGAAGTGTGGTAGTGCAGGTGGGGATAGCTCCTGCCCTCGGCTGGTGGTAGCCCTTGAAGGTGCAATGGGAACCTAGGGCAGCTCTGTGCATCAGGGTGGTTTGCCCAAGAGCAGCTGCCCCCATGGTCAGAAGGAGGGTGCTGGAAAATGGGAGATCTGGAGAGGGCTCCTGGGAACCTGCCAATGGATAAAGGAGCTGAAAAGGGAAGAGATTTACAGGTGAACAAAGTAGGCAGTGCACAGGTCATAGAAAATTAGGTCTGAGCAAGGCTCAGGAACTCATCCAGGTCTGCTAGCTCCAGGAACAGCTATCCCTGCTGCCTCTTCTTTTTTCTTGTTCTCTTCTGTTATTGTATTTTTTTTTTTTTTGATATGCATCTCTAGACTTTTAAAATTCTGGAGGCAGAGATCTTATGGGCTTATTGGACTCCTCTTCCGTAGTTAACTGTCCAGACTCTCAGAGAATGTTTCTAAATTCTCAGTCTGAATCCCTGTGCTACAGCTTAAATATGAAGGAGAGAACACAAGCCCCAAAGGGAGAAGCTGAGTTGCAAATATGCCTGAAGGCAGCAGGGCTCCTCAGCACTAAGCCTGTGGCTCTCAAAAATGAGGTGAGATCTGAGCTGGCAGCTAAGCCCAGCTGAAGGCGTGGGAGGTCGGAGAATATCTGTCCCCTTGTTTGTTTGTTTGTTGATACTAAGGAAGTATATTCGCCATGAATTGAAATGCAGAACAAGAGTTTACAGCAAGTGGAAACAGGGGAAAGCAACAAAAAGGAGCATGCGAGCATTGTTTATTCATTCTGGAATGAAATCAGAAAGACCAAAGCCCAGCTGGAGCTGGGGACAACAAACAGCAAAACAGCAAAAGGAATTTCGAAGAAACTGTAGGTCTACTAATGACTGGGGGAGACAATGACAGATGGTAAGAAAAAGATTGAAGTATTCAAACATCCTTTTTACATAAGTTTTTATTGGCAAAACCTACTGCCAGATCTTCCCATGTCCACATCACTTTGGGAAGGAGAGGGACAACCAATGGCTGGAGCAACAAATGAGGGTCTGCCTAGAGAAGCTGCAAGTATCCAGATCCTCGTGATCAGATGGGTTTCACCAAAGGACGTTGATGTGGCTGTACGGCTGCTGCCCATCTTCAGAACTTCATGGGCAGTTCAGGCAACCAGACACTTTGCAAAAACTGAGTAAATATAGGTTGGATGAATAAACTGTTAGATAAACTGAAAATCAGCTGGACCATTAGGTCAAAGAATAGCAATCAGTGTTGTGATGGGCCATCTGGCAGCCAGTAATGAACAGAGGACCCCAGGGAGTGACACAGAAGCCCATATTGTTCAATACTTTCATCAGTCACCAAGCTGATGACACAGAGGACACTTCCAGCACATTTGCAGATGATAATAGATTAGAAGAGATGTCTTCCATCTCCATTTAACAGAGCTAGTAGAGCTTCCCTCCAGAGGGACCTTGAGGAACCTGGGGCCTGGTGACTGAGTTAGCAGAACAGGAAAGACCAGGGAGGGCACAAAAAGCAAGAGATGAAATGCAGTGTTACCTGCATTTCATATGAGCTGCTTTTCCAAGAAGCTTTTATAGTTGTCAGTTTCCTTTGCCCAAAGGTGGCAGGCAGCTTGGAGGTAACTGTCTGTAGGAGCCCAGGTGACAGGGAGTGAAAATGGCCACACGAGCCCATGCTTGCATCTCCTCTGCTGTGTCCGCAGCAAGGTAGACACATGGAAGTGCCAATTTCCCCCAGTGTTTTCCCCTTACCGTGCAAGAGGATGACGCAGGCAGCAAGACAGCTCATTGCCCAGGTTAAAATGACTCAGTTCTGCTTCAGAGATTGCTTATATTTCACCAGCTTTGTATCTGAACCTCTCATTAAAAAAACTAAATGGACTCTAACATCTTCTAAGCGGGTTTGCTCTGAAATCCCTGAAAAAATCAAAAGATGGCGAAAACAATTCATTGCATCTTATGCATGAATTCTTGGAATTTTAGCTATACTGGGCAATACCTCTATTTATTTATTCAAATTAGGCTAATTACATGCATATTTATTGTCCGCTGTTCCTTAGTATCTAGGCAAATCAAAGCAGGTTGCTTCAGTACTGAGACAGCGGTTCTGCATAAGAAATATGGGCAGTTTTACATCAGACTGATAATGCTATTCCATTATTCAGAACCAGAGTTAAAATTAGCAGGCACCTCAACAACCAGATGCGTATTTTATCTTCAAGGTACAAGCCTGAATTAGCACAAGCCTCTGCCTCCTACCCAAACCCCATCGTTCTCAATGGGCTCTTCTGTGCCAAGATCACTGACATGAGATAGGCACGTGAGACTCACACCACCTCATATATTTGTATCACCCTATTTAAGTATTACAGGGACACCAGAAGTCATGCTCCATCTGCATCCATTTGCTGTGTGCTGGAAAACTACGTATACCTCCAAACCTGACCTTTTATGTTGGCTTTTATTGCTTGCTGGTTCCTGTTTAAAGGAAAATGCAGCCAAACTCACCCACAGAATTCTACGTGCTCGGTACTCCAGAAGCACCAGTCCTTTCTCAAGGCTGTCCTCACAAGGACGCAGCCTCTTTCTCCCCAGGCTGGCCAAGTGCTGGGGAGTCCCTAGCACAGAGCAGGTGCCGTATGTCACCCTCACACTCTAAATAAAAGCCAAAGCCTTTCCTCTTGCTGTGCTAAAGCCACAAAACAGTCTTTTAGCAGCTCCTTTCCTCCCAGCGGCTGAGTGAAACCCATTCACTTTCACCCAAATCCTCCTGATCATATTCATACCAATCATCTACAACACCTCCCTACCTGCTGCAGATCCTAGGGGATTGCTGGTACAGTGCTGCTGTTGCTGTGATTTCTCCAAAATTTCTGCATTCCTTGGGCTCTTGCCAATTCTACCTCCTAGGATTGAAGAGCCATTAGGTCTTCTCCACGTTCGAAGGAATGGCACAAGTGGCAAGTCTGCCTGCTGAGTGTGGTTCAGCTGAAAGCTTATTCCTAAAGGCTCCTGGAAGGCTTTGGGACTGGAGCCCCAGGCAACAGACAAGACTTTTTGCCTGCGCTGGGATTTGTTTGTGAGGAGGAAGGGAGCACCAGCTGCAGGAGGGGTGCTTGTGGGCCTCCTGGCTGCCCCGGCAAGCGGGGCTCAGCCTCCTCTTCCCAGAGTGGAGCTGAGCAGCAGTGTTTGCTGATACTGGCTTCCCATCCCAAGGGGGATGCAGTGTTTACAAGGACCTTTTGAAACCTGAGAAAAGGATGTTTTTAGTAATGGGGAAAGAGCCAAATACCTTAGAAGGGAAATATTCTGGCTCTAAGAATTTATGACTGCTTCCCAGTAATGAGCGCTGAACTATTAAACAACCTTGCGCAATTTCCTGGACCGATGCATTTTAATGGGAGCACTGTGCACAGACTGAGGGTGTAACACTGTTCGCCAAGCCCAGGCCCATGGCAGAGCCCTTTGCCCCAGTGTTCACCCAGTGAAGGGCAGAGGATGCTGGGGGGCTGCAGAGGCCGCCAGCTCACAGCAGCGCACACCATGAGGCCTCTGGGTGAGGATTTCTCTTATGGATGGTTATCGTCAATTCGGGAAGGAAAATGTGGATAGCAAACTTCCGAGGGCATTTCTAAACACCACAGCTGTAACACCTATGGAGTGCTGTAACTGCTGTGCTAACTGTGGTACACAGCTTTTCAGCTGTAAATGAAATGTAGGTCAGTGTAGCGGATGCTTCATTTCTATACCATAATTTTTCTCTTGGTAGCGTGGTAAGAGGTTGTGCTCCACAATATGCACTGGCACAGCAAGCCAGGATAAGTATTTATCTGTCTGATCCTACTTCTTCCAGTCAAGAGTGATAAGCAATGAATAAAACTTCATGGACCAGTTATCTCAACACCTTTCTCGATAAAAAGAAATTGATTTCTCCTCGGTTTTAGATATGTGCAGAGAGGAAAGCAGTAGAAGAGCAAGGCTTTTTGGAAGTCTGAATGTTTTGTGAGCCGTGCTCTAACTCATAACAAGCTTTTCAGGGCTGTCACTCTGGAGAGACCTCCACGGACCAGCTCCACGCCCTGAGTTTAGGAGCAACTGGAGAGACCCTGCTCTTACCTCGGGAAGCACCGACGGGTATGTGTCAAGCGCAAACGCTGCCACCAAAGGGCATCTTTCCCCAAAGGACTTCATTCCGAGCCTGTTCAGACCTTCCTGAACAAACAGCATCTCCACCAAAAGCTGTTGAAGCCCACCAGGACTAACATTGTTTTATTGGAGGTCTGGGCATGGGGGAGGGATTTGCTTCTAGTTGTTCCTGCAAACAAGTCTTGGCCACTTCTGCTCCTTGGCCAAAGCTGGCACTCAGCTCTTGCCCATGGGGTTGGCATGGTCCTTCTCATCCAGTGGCCTTCTCCTCCGTGGTCCCTCATCCAAACACACCACAGAAACACAGCATAGCTCTGTGGCACTGAGGACCACATGTGCCAAGAGGCAGCGAGAAAGCAGCTCGTGTCACAGCTGCTCAACCATGGCAGAAGGAGAGGGGAACCTCCATGGAGCCTTCTGAAGGAGATACAGGTAACCGCTCTGCTTTGGGATCCGGGGCTCCTGGATGGAATCACACGGAGCAGGCTGGTGGCAGCAGCTGTTTAAAAAGTCTGAAAGCATTGCTGGATGATTTCATTTCTGGGAGATAACTAAACAAAATAGCCCAATGTGTGTGGGGGGGTGGATGCTTATGTAGTAGCAGCCATAATAGTGTGTGATGCCACTTCTGAAAACCCACTCATCCTCCTATTGGGGGAAATTGCTGTGATTCTGTTCCATTGTGGAGGCGGTGGGAGGAAGGAGATGGATTCATACTTTCCTCTGATCACAAAGAAAGGCTGTGTCGTGCCCTGTCATGCTCCTGAAGCCACAAGGGCTTGGAACAGGCTGCCCAGAGAGGTTGTGGATGCCCCATCCCTGGAGGTGTTCAAGGCCAGATTGGATGGGGCCCTGGGCAACCTGATCTAGTACCAGATCTGGAGGGTGGTGGCCCTGCCTGTGGCAGAGGGGTTGGAACGTGATGATCCTTGGGGTCCCTTCCAACTCAGGCCATTCTATGATTCTATGATTCTATGAAAGGAGCTGCCTCCTGCCCAAGCTGCCCCTAGCACCATGGCTCTGTTCACGGGGGCAGCGGGCACCAAGCTCAGTGCCCAGAGCTCTCTTTCACCCATGGACAACTGCGGTGAGAGGCAGAGGCCCATAGCCACCACCTGCCCCTTCAGCATGCTGTACAGACACACAGGCATTCTCCAGACCTCAGGGCATGCTCTTGCTCTTCCAGTAATCAGCCCAAGACATTCAGACCCACTTTGTGTTCCCAGTTTGGGTCCATCCCTGCAGGCCTCGAGCTGCCCCCCTCTCTCCAGCCCTCCCGTTCCCTTTGCAGGGCTCTCCAAGAGGAGGGATGCAGGCAACGTGCCTATGTCCACAACGGGCACGTGCCCTGGCAGGGGAGCAGCACTGGGGGCAATCGGCCCCATAGCAGAGTGATGTCTGAGTGTGCACAGCGAGCCTTCCCCACACAGACTGCTCCACTTCCACATTTTCTGCTCAGCACGGAGCAGTTTTATTTTTACCAACACAACGCACATACTTCAGAGGAACATTTGAAGTGCAAAACCCACGTTCTGTGCTTAGGCAGCCAGCAAATTGTTACTAAAAAACACTCTGCTAGGTGTAGCGCTTACGTAAAATAAGAGTAAAAACTCCAACCTGCTTCCAAACGGCTACAAAATGGCCCTGGGGAAGACAGAGGCGTGATTCCTTGTAAATGAGCTATTTTCTCTGGAGGAACCTACGCACCCGTCCCTCCTATCACACGTCTCGGGGAAAGCAGCAGCAGCCCCACACATCTCAGCTGCCACTTGCTCAGCACTTGGTCCCACGGCGACGCGCTGCAGAACCCCTCCTGCTCAGCGCGGGGCCTGGAGGAGGGCGCTGGGGGATGGATCCAGAACGCAGCCATTGGAATCCGGAACACTCCCACCAGCTGTGCATCCCCCAGCTGGGCACAGGAGAACAGCAGCCTTTGAAGGAGGAAAGAGATGCTACGAGAATCAGAACTCTTACAGACAGCTTTACGTTTTCATGTTTAATAAGGCTCTTTTTTTTTTTTTCCTCCAAAGGCTTTCTGAGCATTTTCTAAAGGCAGATGAGCGTTACATCACCACCATTCCCATTTTACAAGCAGGAAACCGATGCCCAAAGGAGTCATTTGAGCAAAACAGCAAATCCCAGCTCAAACCAGAAACAAATCAGAGCCTCCTGGCAAGAACCCCCTTCTCCAACCACCTCTATTCAGTTGCTATGCAGCATTCTCTCTTTTTTTTTTTTTTTGTAAAAATAACCCAACAAAAAAACAAACAAAAGAGAACGCGAAGGAAACTGCAAGCTTCAACACACTTCCATACAGCCGGCTTTGGTACAAAAATAAAGTTTTTTTTATTCCTATTTATTCACCAGTTTACAAAAATAGAAAGTCTGTCGCACCCCCCGGATGCCGGCGATGGGCCCTACTTGACTCTGGGGGACAGCGCCTGTTTGAAACGTCTCTTGAGGTCCTGCATGTTGGGGGAGCGGGGCCGCGGGATGGCGGCGGGGCGGCGCCGCTCGGCGTGCTGCACCTTGCTGACCTCCCGGCACAGGTACTGGAACACGTCGCAGACGCCCTGGCAGTTCTCGCTGGTGGAGATTTCCAAGAAGAGGCTGCCCAGTTCATTGGCCAACTGCAGCCCCTCCTTCGCCTGCACCTGCCGGGCGTGGAGGAGGTCCGCTTTGTTCCCCACCACGATGATGGGAGTCCTGGGGTCCGGGTGGAGCTGGCGGATGCGCTGGTGGAGTGGCCGCACCGCCTGGTAGCTGCCGGGGTCCGTGATGGAGTAGACCACGAGGAAGCCCTCTGCCCACTTCACACACCTTGACAGCGCGTCCGGTGCCGACACGCGGTCCTCCTGCACCTGCAGCGTGGCACAGCTGGGGCTCAGCGTGGGGCTGCGGGAGCACCGGGCCCTGCAGAGCCCCGACACCAGCCCGAAGGGCTGAGCTCTGTCTGGGGTCCCAGCCCAGCCACTTCTCTTGTAGGAGACAGAGGCTCAAAAGCTGAGCCCTCAAGGGGCAGAGAATGGATGGAAGTTAAGCAAAGAGCATCCTGTAGGGAGGTGGTGGGGTCACTGTCCCTGGAGGTGTTTGAGAACTGTGGGGATGTGGCACTGAGGGACATGGCCAGTGGGCATGGTGGGATGGGCTGGTGGCTGGGCTGGGTGACCTCAGAGGCATTCTCCAACCCCAGTGACCTATAGTGCAGCAGGACAGCACCGCGCTCAGCTCCACTTCCATTCCCCTGAGCCGAGTATGGCTCGGGGGGGATGGCAGGAAAAAGGGCTGAGAGCTACACCTGCCAGCAACACCACTTCGTCACCCGGTGAAATCCACAGCCAACGCGTTGCTCTGAAACAAAACACACCTCCCGCTCACGCGCAGGGCAGCCCCCGTGCCATCCCCCCCCCACGGCCGATTTCCCCCCGATCCCCGCGGGGTCCGGACGGGGCTCCCGTACCTGGAGGCAGCCCGGCGTGTCCTGGATGTGCACGGCCAGCTGCTCGCCGTCCAGCCGCACCGGGCGCGAGTACAGGCTGCCCGCGTTGGGCTCGTAGTCCCCGATGAAACGCTTCGTCAGGAAGCGAACGATCAGCGCTGAAACAGAGCGGCGGCGTTAGGACGGACGGACAGAGGGACAGACGGAGGGATGCAGGGAGGGTCAGACGGACGGAGGGACAGATGGATGGACGGACAGCCCCGCACTCACCGCTCTTGCCGACCCCGCGGGCCCCCAGCACCGCCAGCCGCACCTCGGCGCCGGGCGGCCCCGGGGAGCACTCGGCGATGGGCGCCAGCAGGAAGGGCTGGGACATGCCCGGCAGGCGCATGGGGCCCGGCTCGGCCCGGCCCGGCCCCGCTCAGCTCCGCAGNGGGGGGCGGCCCCGGGGTCCCCGTGTGGCCGCAGGGCGGGTCCTCAGCCCCGAGCCCCCCGACGGGACCCTGTGGTCCGTGTCACCCCCGCAGCCGGGGATCGAGGCACTAAAAACATTTTTTCTTTTATCTCAGCTGTGCATTTGCATGCATCCCTCCGGCATCGAAACCCCGAGCGCTGACATGCCAGCTGGCAGAGCGATCCCCCGAGCCCTGGGGATCCGATGTGACCCTTTGCTTTTTCAAAGAGAAAAGAAGTTTCCGAGGAAGGATGCCCCACCGCGGGTCAGATCTCGCAGCCCGGCAGCCCAAGGAGCCCCGAACCCACAAACAGCCCCAGTCCCCGTGCAAAGCACTGCCCTGGTGCCTCCCCCACCACCCCAGCGCTCTGCGAGCACAGAAGGGCTTCCATGCTAAACAACCCGTTTAGGGGATGCTTTATTGATCTTATTACCGGGAAGGTAACAGAAGCCAGCAGGAAACCACACGGAGGACGGCACCCTTCCTCTCCGCACACCGGCACTGCTCTTGGACATCTCCTTCCCTCCCCTTCCAGTGGCGCACAGCTCTCAGAGGTGTGCGATGACAGCAGGTCATTTTTCCTGACTTCCTCTTGTCCTCCCTCCTACCCCCTCCCTAAGTCCAAGCAAGAGCCACGGTGCCATGCCTGCTAAGCACCTCTGGAACCCCGCCATGACCCCAGAACTCAGGGTGAGGGTGCTGGAGCAGTGCCACCAGCTCTGCTCTGCCACCGCAGAGCCATTCCCACGGTAAGCAAACCCCTAGCACCAGGGGGATAGAAAAAGGGCCATAGAATCATCAAGGCTGGCAGAAACCTCCAAGATTCTCCAGCCCAACCACACACCTACCACCAAGACTGCCACTAAACCACGTCCCTCAGTCCCACATCTACAGCTACCTTGAGACCTCCAGGGACGGTGACTCCACCACCTCCCTGGGCAGCCCGTGCCAGTGCCTGGCCACTCCTTTGGAGAAGTTATTCCTAGTACCCAACCTGAACCTCTCCTGGCACACCTTGAGGCCATTCCCTCTCATCGCTGAAGGATGGGGAGCACAGCTCCCTGCACCCCACAGTGGGCACAGGACCCCCAAAAAGCCACGTTCTGCTCCATTTAAATTCCCCCTTCGTGCTTCAGAAAATCCAGAATTTTTCTATCTGATGAAGACGCTCTGTGCTAAAGGGCCACATGGTTCCCAGCAGTGCACACATTAAAGCAGCGCTGGGGAAGCTGGCCAGTATTATTTGCATCACTCCAGTGCCCAAGAAGCCCTGCAGGAGCACCAAGGCCATTTTTAACCTCAGAAACTGACGGCCTCTGAAACCCCTCTGTCAGCACTTCCCCTGTGCCAGTTCTCCTGTAAATGGGATTTCTCCTCTCGCTGACAGCTCTTGGTTTCCAGGGGTTCACACAATTGTCACCTGCTCCCATTGTCATGCACCGCCACTTGTCTTTGGCCTCGCGCACACATCTGGGCTATTTTTAAACACTTCTTTGTTAAAGAGCTATCAGGGTACACCCAGCAAGCCTTGGAAGAGCAGCATTAAAATGAGTCCATTCCCAGCAGATGATGGCCAGGCGCTGAGCTGTGAAAGCAGCAGCAGCAAACACCATCCCCAGCAGCTGAGCTCCTCCAGCTCCTGGGCAGCTGCTGAGCCCACGGTCCCTGCCCAACGCCGGGCACCCCAGAGGGCATAGGGTAGCCAGTCCGGAGCAGGCACAGACAAAATGGTGACTGACAGCTCTTGGGCCATCACCCAAAGCCTCTTCCTTCAGACAGCAGAAAATGAAAGGAGGAACTTCACCTGGAGCTTGCCATTTCCTGGGCTCCTGAGCTGTATGGGTGCTGATGATGGGAGCCACGTCCCCACACAGTGCTCGAGCCAGGATGGCTGTGACTGCATGATGGCCACACACATGCTGAGGCCATGATTCGGGAACAAGGACAATGCACACCAGAACTTTTCCTCTATGTGATACGCTGGGAAGACTACAGGAGCACCAGCTGTGTGTCCTTGTGGCACTGCCCACCAGCCTCCCCCCACGCACAGGACAGGTCTCTGCACTCTCCTCCCTCCCAGGCACACAAACGCTCACCTGCTGCCTCCCGGGGTCCCTGGCCCACAGCCCACCCAGCACAGGCACAGCTTCTCACCCCCAATCCTTTCTGCCCTTTCACTGACCCTTCCCGGTCACACACAGCACTGCCATGCACTAACACTGCCTACACAGCCCTGGGAAAGCTCAGCTCTTGGTGAGTGATGCACCAGAGGAGGCGAAGCTGACAGCTCAGGAGAAGGCTCTGAGAGCTTTAGGCAGAGGAGGAAGGGAATCAGCTGCAGCGGTTCAAGGCAGTAAGGATGAGACAGCTCAGCCCTCACCGCTGAATGAGGCTGCCTGGAATGGAGGCAAAACACTGCACTGAAGTGTGACAGCCCGTGCTCATCCACACGCACTTCACCTCCACGTGGGGTACAGGGGAAATCTGCCCGCCAGCTCCAGAATAACGCAGTCTGTATGCCAGAAGGCTGTACAGTACTGAAGCCCTGCAAAACTGAATCCCACTAGCTCGATTATATAAGGAATCTATAGCTCTGCAACCTTCACCAGTTTTCCAAAATTCAGAGCATCACAGGAGAGAACAAAATTCAAGTCTGTTACAACCAGCAGCAGGAAAAAACCACAACCTGGCACACTCACTGCCGGGTTTTGCTGGGTAGGCACAGCCTCCGAACAGGACAGCAAAGTGCTGAGCACAGCTTATGGGTCTAATCCACAGCATCCCATCTACAGTGAGCTGGGGAAAATCTGCAACTCCAACACTCCTCATCCACCCAGAGGCTGAACTGCAGAAATCACTACACTCCCCAGTAGCTTGCAAGTTTTGTACACACCCAAAACTTTCCTCGTATCAAGGAGGCAATTCATTCAGACACTAGTTCCATGACTACAGATAGATACCCTGATGGGCAGTACAACTTCTCTCAACTTGCAACTATCCCTCTTCTGTCAGGACTGCGCAAAATCAGGACAGCTAAACCGCCCACATGAGAAGCAACCTGCAACAAGTTACTAAGGCCTGCAAGAACCCAGGCTGCGCTCCTCCAAACCCGAGATGACAAGACCACCACCGCACCAACAGCAACCAAAAGGCAGCACATATCAACCCGAGACAAGGATAAGCCTTTGCCAGTTTGTCCTTCTTCCAAACATCACATGGAAGCCAAAATGGCTGCTCTCTTCCCACACAAACTCAGTTTCATTTTCAGTCACTTCTGGGAATCCAGACCAAAGGAAGCACTCCCTCTCTCCTCCCAGCCCACACACAGATTCCCAACAGGCATTTAGGAGTATCTACTGCCTGCATACTGACTTTGAAAAACACCAAAGTGGAAAACTGCAGAAGCAGAGCTGCTGTATTAGGCCTCTGCACACCATCTATTCCTTTTATTCTAAGCTGCTGAATTCAGGAGTTTAGAACTATCCACCACTTATTTGGTTGTTAATCTTTTCAGCACGATGCTTCCGCGAATCCACTTCGATCTTGACAGTAAAGTATAAAACAACCAGCACTATCATGCATCAGGAGAAAAATGGATGGAAATTGATGAAAATACCATCACCGAAGATCGTACCCATTAAAGGCTCCCATTGAACTCCTTCAGACGCAAGGTAATGGAAAATACTCATCTTACAAGTCAAATATTTATTGTAAATTGCTGTGGAAGTTCACAAGCCAAACAAGCTACTGAAGGTCTAGTTTAGTACATATATCCAATTGCTCCAAGAAAACTGCATTTGATCAGCTGAGTGCCTAAAGCAACAGTGGAAGTTAAGAGCAGTCAGCCTTGCTTCAGGTGACGGCAGCGTACTCTAACACAGAATGTTGAAACACAGTACTGCCATCCTTTATCGGTATGATGGAGTTGTTCTATCTTCTTCAAGGGAGTTATACATGCACTGCTTGCCTTCATCACTGAGCAATCTGTATGCAGTTTGAAACCTCTGCTTAAAACATCTCAGCACCAAGGGAAATGCAAACCTCATCCCTGCATTTATTACTCCCAAACCAACGAGCTGTCCTACAACTAACGACTCGTTTTTCCACTACCAGTGCCTACAAACTGCTTGAGGTCACTGCCTTCTCCAGTACTTTGCTCTCTCTACATGTGGCATTAGCTCTACATCACTTACCAAGCACTGCCCTACATCAGGCTTAGGAAGGTGAAAGATAATCTGTAACTACAACAAAGGTCGGCTTGAGTTCATTTCCAAGGCCAACTGAGCAGGCTGCTTTTAGCAGGTTCCTCAGCAAGCTTTAACACTGTTTCAAGAAAAACTCAGAAAAACAGCATTGTTAGTAAGCAATTGGCTCAAGATGTCCTTCCCCTCAAACACTGGGCAGGCAGCATCACGTTTTTGCAAAGCATTAATAAAATAGGATGTGAGGAACGTATTAGAACATTGTCTTAGTTTCTAACTGAAACTTTTTCTCTTAGTGTCTGCTATGAAGCTATGTCTTGGCTCTAGAAGAAAAACAAAGCTAGACATTCAGATCCAACACACGTGCAAAAAAAGCGTGTATTGATGAAATCTGAAACTGGTTAGCTGTCTTCCCATTAAAAAAATATATATTAAACCCTGGAGCGACACTGTACAGCTCTTGCTATATGCTCTCAGTTCGCCGGTGAAATATCCCATGTCCTCTCACATTACCTCACCAGGTAATCAAAGGAGGATGATCATCATCGAGCAACAGCAAGTTTCAGCGTCCCCAAGATTCGTGGTCTATGTAAACAACTACACTGACCAGCAAAAGGTGCCAGTGATTTAAATGACCGAGCACTACCGTAAGGCAAGCCAAAGAAATAAGCTTAAAATAAGTCTTCTAAGAATCTGTTAAAAGAAGTATTTAAATGAGTCAGTCACAATCACATACGCTTGTCCAAAAACAGATGTTTAATTTAATTTTCAGATGTGCATTATGCCATGAATTCATAGGGAATTGGCTCCAGCAGCTCTGGATCCTTTCCATTAGTTCTCACGAAGTGTGCTTCTCTCGGTGGAGCAGGCTGTAAACAAGAAAAGAAAGAACTCACGGCACTGAAGCTCAGAAGAAACCTTACACAAAATCCATTTTGACAAAATTTAACATATTATCATACAAACACTACAGCAATTTTATCATTCCTAGTCTTTCTAAAATTTGCTTCAAAGATCAGCTGTAAAACAATGATCTGCTAGAAAATTTATTTTACTTCCATTGCTAAATGGAGAAAACTACACTTGATCCTCTGCAATTTACTAATCCAAGTCAACAAGAAGTGACATACCCTGGAGTTTTACAAGCAATAGCTATTACCTTCTCTCTGAAGTCTAGTTATCTATTCTTAAAGGGTTCTAACGAACCGCTGCAGCTAAATTCAACTAAACCAAAACCAGCATCACTCCTAGAAATCAGCCAGAGCTTCTGCTGCTGATTAGCGACCCTCTAGTAGCGAGGCCTGAACAGGAAGCATCTGGCCCTTTGTTCACAGCCAAGGGCATCATTTTCATCCAGGAACAGCGCAATCCTGTTCAGGCAGCAAACATATTAAACAGCTCAGATAGAGAGACACTGCATGTTGTCACTCTAAAAGAAGAAGGAACCTCCTACAAAAGAAATGCAAACAAGAGAGGGTGGTTATAGACACCTCCAACACAATCTGCTATAGACCTGGATTTCAGCTTCATTACTGTTTTGGTTTTTCAAACAGACCAAAAGTTCTGTTTATAGCACAGTGCTTCGTTGCTTTGGAAGAGAAAACAACATTTCAGTCAACTGGTTTGGTTCTAGCTGGGTTTTTTTGGTCACTTGATTTGCTGTGGTTTCTTTTTTGCAAACTGAATCGACAATGTATCAACTACAACAAAAATACTACCTGACGCTTCAGCTGAACCCAAATGCCTTTTTCTTTGGCTTCCTTTTTCTTCTTTTCATTCTCCTTCACACGCTGCAGAAAGCTATCTCTGCTCTTGGAATGCTTAATATGCTCAATACGCACATTAATCCTCTTGGCAAGAATCTTGCCCCTAAGAAAAAACACCAGTTTTTTAATGTACTGCACTTGAAAAAACAGCCATTTCAAAGCTAGTTTTATGGCATTTACGTAAGTAACCTCACAGGCGCAACAACAGGTCATTTTTCTTCAAATGACAATCACTCAGAATACACTGCTACCAGTACAAACTGGATATAATTTATGTAACTGAAAGCTTATCAATATAAAATACGCTGACAATTTAGGATTAAGTTGCTGGAGAACAAGTAACTTTAACCTTGTAGCATACAAATGGGTTAACACTGTACTTCAGTCCCCTTCCTGGAACAAAGAAAGAATATGTCCTTTTCTGACTACATTGTACAAAAACAGATGAATACAGCTGGGTACAGCTGCAAAACAGCATTTAAAACAGCACTCAGTATTGATGTGAAAGTCAGCTGAAAACCCTCACCAGTTAAGTCACTAAGTGCTGCTCAGAAGAGTGAAGAACTGTTTCCTCTGACAGGATCCAAGTCAAACGACCATCATTTGCTTGGGTTTTAAAAGGATAAATATTTTACCCACCTTGAATGACCAATTAAGACAAAGAAGTGTCTAACTGGCAAAGTGAAAGGAGGGTGTCACTACAGACCAACTTCCCCAAATAAAAAGTTTTGATATTCAGAGTTTCATTACTTACTTAACCTTCTTGTTAACAATAACGCCCACAGCGTGCTGCGTAACATTATATACCCTTCCAGTCTTGCCATGGTAACACTTGTGGGGCATACCTTTTTGGACTGTACCCATACCCTGTTAAGAGGTAAAAGGAGAATGAAGCCTAAGCTTTAACTTAAAAACATTAAAGCAATGTCAGGGGCTTTTCTTTCATAAGTTATTTAAAACAGAAGTATCAAATTAGTCAAGGTTGACTTAAAAATATTCCTACCTAATTCTAAGGTTCATACCTTAGAATGGCCGCCTACATTTTATACCTGGAAACTACTTAACTCTTCTATGATCATTCCAGTCGCTTTCAGTGCCGGTGAAATGATTTGATCACTTTGCTTTCAGCAAGCAATCATAGGAGACAATCATCATCAAGCTCCAGAATGTCAAGAAGCAGTAATTCTGAACAGCATGGTTCTCCAAGAGCCAAAAAACCCAACCCCATCAACCACATGCCAATTTCCAGGTGGCTGTTACAATGAACTAGAAAATAATGAATGGGAGGTGATACTGCATAAATCATGCAGCATGAACTATGGCTCTTCTCAACAGCACATGCCAACCAGGCTGAACAGACTATCTACTAGAACGACAGCTGTGCAAGCAGTGCTGGTAGGCAAAATGCAGCATCTCAGATATGGCCTCTTTCACTCCCTTTTGTCAGCTGAACACACCGTGCACAGCCTAATACATATTACACAAACAAAAGCATGTGACAATGAAGCACTGATCCTGGCTCAATAGCACTGCTTCAAAAGTAAGAAGCAGGTATTTGTGTTGATGTGTGACATGAATAACAGAAAGACTCCCACAAAAAACTAGAAACTGGAAGTGATCACACTGCTTCAGGTTTTAATTATACTGGATTGCAGAAAGTACCTTGATGTCAACGATATCGCCTTTCTTGTAGATGCGCATGTAGGTAGCCAGGGGGACAACTCCTGTTCAGAGACACAAACGAGACACTGTGAAGCTCACATTTCAAACACACACAAAGAAAAGCGGGAGGAGAACAGAGGAACAGGCCATGCAATTTTATAAAGTTTCATTAAAAAGCTCAAATTCAACATTAAATTTCAAAAACCTAAAACAAATCAAACATTTTTATAAGCACTACCTCGCACATTCAAAATAAAAACAATTAAAAAATCAAGCTCAAGAAATACTACAGCTTTCATCTCATTCCTAACACATAAACTGAAGGAGCATTGCAGCTATTTACTGTGTCACTGAATACAGCCTCTACCACTGCTCGTTTCTAAGAGGCAAGCTGTAGGTTTTAACCAAGTATGAATTCTGAAATACTTTCTTCACCTTCAAATTCATTTTCAAGCAATCACAGAATCATAGAATGGTTCAGGTAGAAAGGGACCTTAGAGATCATCTTGTTCCAACCCACCTGCCACGGGCAAGGACACCTCCCACTAGACCAGGTTGCCCAAAGCCCCATCCAGCCTGGCCTTGAACACTTCCAGGGAGGGGGCATCCACAACTTCTCTGGGCAACCTCTTCCAGCATCTCACCACCCTCACAGTGAATAATTTCCTCCTAATATCTAGTCTAGATCTACCCTCTTTCAGTTTATAACCATTATCCCTTGTCCTGTCATTACTTATCCTTGTAAAAAGTCCTTCCCCAGCTTTCCTGTAGGCCCCCTTCAATGAGTGAATAAGCACCGTCAAGCAATCTGACTGCTAATACATACACTGTAAGAGCTGCAAGTTCACTTGGTCATCGCTCTGGGGGTTTTGGCCTAAGCTGTCAGATACCCTTTGACACAGGCTGCTGTTTCCATGCACTGCTGGCACCCAGCAGCGTGACTTAACGCAGCGTTCTTACTGCAACACACACTCACCATGTTTGCGGAATGGCCTTGAGAACATGTAACGCGTCCCCCTCCTCTTCCCCTTTGTGTTCGTCATTTTGGCTGATTACTGTAAGAATTAGATCAGGTTAATCAGGAGTACTGGTTCATTCGCTGAAGATTTGACTGACGGCATTTTCAGGAATTTCAGAAAAACAAAGCCCTTAAGCCCGTTCAGGATGACGCCATTTCCAAATGGCAGAGTCAAACCAAGGAGCGTTGTTAGACACTGACAGGAACAGAAATACAGAATCTACATATCATTGTAACAGAGGTTACATGGGATGGCAGTGAGTCACCTACTCCTCCAAGCAAGGTCTGCTGTAACAGCAGGCCACGCTGCTCAGGGCTCTGCTGGTCAGGGTTGAAACCCTTTAAGGATGAAGGCAAACCACTGCACAGCCTCCCTGCGCAGCTTGCTCACAGGCCTGATCTCGTGGCAGACGTGGCTCTCCCTACACCCAGTTGGAATCTCGCTCATTTTGACTCCAGCCAGGCACCCCCCGCCACGTGCCCCCGCCGGGCACCAGGACCCACCTCCCCGGTAAGGAGCGCTGCCACGGGCCCCCGGAGCCACCCCCGTAGGCTGCGGGCACCACCTCCCCCAGCAGGGCTGCCCGGAGAGCGAGCAACCGCCACGGCAGCGGATAGCGAGCACAGCCCCGCGCCCTGCACGGCTACCCCACCACCGGGCCCGCTCCCCGCCCCCAGACCTCAGCGCAGGCAGCGCAGCCACCTGGGCCCACCGCCACGTGCGGCCGCCCCGGCGCAGCCCCTCCTCCCCCTCTGCAGCCGCCTCACGCTGCGGCCT
>WBMW01002316.1:231901-244318 GCA_013396635.1 Penelope pileata
GAGGGACGGGGGGAGCCCGCTGTGTGCCCGCCAGCCGCAGCGGCAGCCAGGCAGCCCTGGGCAGCAGGGCATGGGGGACGCGGCCAGCAGCGCTCAGCGGCCCGCAGAGGCTGCTCGGGTCGGCTTGTGTGGGTTTGGGTTGTTATTGTTGTTATTAATTGCCTTAATGTCAATTTATGTGTGAGAGATTTTTTCACAAAAAGAGAATGAATAAAGGACAGATCCTGAGTCAGGAGCCTCTGCGTGGCCGCTGGGTCACATCAGCTGTGTGAGGATGAGGAGGGCTGCACTCAGGCTCCAGAGCTGACCCTGTGCCAGGCACAGTCCCCAGCTACAGCGGGAAGGCGTCTGTGGGCAGGAGTGACTCAAATGAGGCCTTCCTCCCTGCCTCCTTCCTCCCTGCCTCCTTCCTCCCTGCCTCCTTCCTCCCTGCCTCCTCCCTCCAGCTCCACGTGCAGGGACAGTTCCAAACTTGTCTCAGCTGGAAGCTGCCCTACTGCAGGAATTTTTGTTTTGAACGAAAGCAGCATTTATTTAATTTAGGGGAGGGGTGATTACTTAAAGCAACAGATAAGAACACAGTTGATCCACTGACTAACTTCACAGCTATTCTCATGCTGTTGTGCAAAACTTAGGCCTAAGCCCTTTCTATCATTGTTTTACAGGTAGTTTAATATTTATGGATCACAAAGATGGCGATGGAGGATTAAATGCCCTGTCAGGTTCTGCCTGCAGAACTGGCTGGCAGAGCGTGTTTTGACAGATAAAGGCCCTGTCTATGGACAAAATCTCTTAACTCGCTATATTTAGAAAAAAATTGTCAGTATTCCAGCTCTGTACCATGAAAAAACTGGAATTCACGACACCTGGTATCTATGCAGAGGAAATGTGTATCATTTAATATGCATTCAGACTAGGTGCCAGGAAGCGTTTCCAAGCCTGCAGGTAGCCTGAACAGCTTTCAGGTGAAGCAGCGTATTAGCAACTGAGACAGATTTCAGGAAGGACATCAAGCAAAGCGAGGACAGGAAGCCAAATCCTAAGATGCTATTGGATAAAGGAAGATAGGTATCTTCAGTGAGCTGAACTCCTTACTCTTGCCAGTGATTTACATAAAGGGTAAATTTCCACATCAAGCAGGAGAGAATGGGGAAGAAATGCCACATGTTGAAACTTACTTCACCGTACAGAGCATGTCAGTGTAATTCGTATGGGAGCAGTAACTGAACTGAATTGAACTCTGCTTTGTTTGGGATCAAGTATGACATTCAGGATTTGCTACATTTTTCTGAATAAATTGCATGGCAGGTTTATTTGAAATTTCAATAATGTTCTTGTTTGTAAAATGTATCTTGAGCACATTCACAGGATCCTTGTTAAGCTCAACATTTCAAAGAAACCATTATATTTCAGCATTTGTTACCACAGAATCCTTTGCTGGCCATGCTGTCAGGGTCTGCTCCAGAAGCCCGTCCTATCTACCAACATTACACGCATTTTCACAAAACTCACCTGCTGAAAACTTAAAGCCTGCAGAGAATTTGCATGTTGTTCATAAAAAGACTTGTTAATAACGGCTGTCTCCAGCAAGTCAAGCTGCACAAGGTGTGGGGTGAGTTCTGGTCTGGAAACAGGAGCTAGCAGGCAAGCAGATGTAGGCAAGAGCTACAGCTCTGTGTTCCAGACTGCATGTGCTCCCCGCACTGCCCTGATTCATGACCTCAGAACCCTAGCCTGAGCTGCAATAGGTCAAACTGCAGCTGTAGGATGCCAATTCCAAGACGCTGTTTCTGCTTCAGGAACACAACATCCTCAAGATGAGGGTGAACACGAGTGGCAACACGCAGCTTAGCATAAAAATCTAAAAGCCCATGAAGGTCCCAGGCTGGTGTTCTACCCATAAATGTACTTTGGAAATCTTACTACACACTGGTAAGACTGAATTTCTGTCCTGGTCTCGCTGACTTGGAGCTGAAGCAAATTCCAAAGTTGCTGGGGAAAGGAGCTTGAAAGGCAGGGCCCATTTGAAGGAGAGGAGTGGGGACTAGGTAAGCATCACTTTATTTTTCAAAGTAGAAAACATACCAGAAAAACGTTTCTAGTTACCAAGTTCCCACAGTCTGATTCTGATCTTTGGGAAAGTCCCGTTTTTTTTCCTGAAACTGCCTTGCAGCATCTGTCCGGACAACAACTCTCTCTAAAGAATAAATGAGCTATGATGATTCTGCACATGGGGTTGTCAGGAAGTCTTCACTGAGTTTCTAAATGCACAGTGGGATCTGGCTTGTTCTTAAGCTCAGAGAACCACTTTGTACACAAAAAAATCTGGAGTGTGACGTTCCATTTGTATTAGGTTAGTCAACAGGGGTGTGGAAGGAACAAATGAGTTTGTAAAGTGCCTTGAGGTCAAAAATATATTCCCCATTAGCAGAGCGTAGGTTTCCCGTGTCTCACATAATACATTCATTACATGAAACAAACAAACAAAAACCAGCTGATTGGGACCAGAGCAAAAATTTAACAGAAATAACTGAGATTAGGTGTCAAATAAAGAGGATTGAAATCTGCAGTTCCTCACGTGATAGCAATGCAAAACCAAGAGTTTAAACAGGAACTCAAGACTATGAAGTTGATTGTTTACCCTGTAGCAGGCTCCCATCCACAGAAATGCTGCATTTACCCTGCACTGTTGCTCAGTTACTGTCCAAAGTTATGTGTGACCTCTGAAGCTGATCCTCACATTTCACTGTTCACTCTTTCCAAAAAGATCCTCTTAAATGGCATTTCAGGGTCATA
The DNA here is from genome assembly GCA_013396635.1 of Penelope pileata. NCBI lineage: Eukaryota > Metazoa > Chordata > Aves > Galliformes > Cracidae > Penelope > Penelope pileata. The sequence continues at coordinate 234,698 of WBMW01002316.1, forward strand.
CTTTTGTATACTTTTGACCCTTTCATAGGTCTCTCTAGCCCCTCAATGATTCTGGTTCTAACAGCCTTTTTTTTTTCCTAGTAATCTGTCCAACTCATCCACAAAACCCATTCTGTAAATATTAAAAGCCAAAGCCTAGTTTCATGGGAGTTTAAGTCAATAAAATTTGTGTCAAAGCAACCAGTTGCCTCCCAAGATAACTGTACAGACAAACTCCATGAGTGGGCTCACTGCGGAATTGCCTAAGTGCCAGCATGGGTGCAGTAAGTGAGCTGCATCACCAGCGAGGCAAAAAAATGGAGAGAGGCTATAAAACAGTGACAGTGAGCCTCTGAGAGAAAAGGAAAGGCAGGGAATGTACAGACCAAAAATTGTGATGCGGCCAGCACGTCACACATTGGTGAACGTTTTCTTGTACACTGCTGTTACTTGTACATTACTTGCTAATTCGAAATATTACCAGATGCAGGTAGACTGATACTGAAGCCAAAAAACCAAATGGCCTTTTTCTGCACCATTATCTCTTGACCGCTGCATAAAATCTGAAATATTCAACAAATTCTGTCATTCAGTTGCTTATTTGAATAACATGGCATTCTACCTCTATATATACGTCAGCAAATACTGCATGATTGACCATTAAGAGCCATTAGGAACATAATCCTTAGAAATGTATGAGGAACCTGTTGCGTAACTGAGACCAGCTTCTCACAGGCACCGAAGAGTATAATCCATTTATCAAACTTCAGATTTATCAAACGTCATTTGAAAAGCAATTTGTGACCCTTTCCTCCCTTACCAGTGGAGTGGCTTCTCAGAAAGCTGGTTTCATTAATGCAGTTTTTTTCTCAAACTTCTTGTAAGTACTGCTGCTTTTTTGAGGTCACCTATCTCTGCGTAACCTCCCCTGAGTCCAACCCATCAAACCAGGAACAAACAACTCCTCATGTTGTTAGCATCAGCTTCCCTGTATCTGTAGTTGTTTTGAGTAAAGGTGATTAGCCACTCATGGTAATTACCAGCTCTGCTAGACAGATACTTTTCACTCTTCTGTTGTAGAGAAACTGACCTGCTGCTAGCAGTAAACATGCACAATGTGAAGATTTGTGTTGGCATCCTGTTTCAATAATGTAGTGAAGTATATAAGGTATTGAAGTATATAATTATTTTTTTTTAATCTCATTTTTCACAGTTGCCCTTAAGCCCTTTGCTGTCCTCCTGGGGAGCTACTGATTGCAGTTTAGGAAGTAAGGGCCTTAATGGCTGGGATAATACTGCTGTTTTCTGTTTTTTGCTTTTGTCTGAACTGTTATGAATTTAGCCTGAAGAGCAATGATGTTTGTCTTGTTGCTGTAATTATTTATACAGAAGAATGATGCCCCCCTTACACCTCTGTTTCGCTAAGCTACATAATCCAGGCTGTTGGAGCCTCCAAACACACAGTGGGCTCTACAAATCTGCTGCCATTCCCACACACTGCTCTTGAGTATCAGCGATCAGAACTGCACACAGCAGTCCAGTTATCTTGCTTACAGTACACTGATTATTTCTGAGACATTTCCCGTTATTACTGAACATGATCACAATCCGTGAAATATGAAGCTCCAGGGGCTGCTTTTTTTTTTTTTTTCCCCTGGCTCCAAATGTTTCAGTGATTGTCCTTAACTCGATAGCTGGGAACTAAGAGAGAATTTTTTAATCTAACACTCATGCAATGCTCATGCAATGGCAGGCCTCCTGGTGATTCCAGTGGCACAAAGTCAGTTCTTAAATATTAATGATTTTACTCAGACAAAACTCCTGATGTCTTTAAAGATTTCTTCTTCTATAAGGAATAAATAGGCATGGACAGAATTGACTATTAATCACTTCAAAATAGATTGGCCAAAGCAAAACAAGTACACTCTAGGAAAAAATGCAGGCTGGCTGGCAGGGGCCAGAGTTGACCTGTTCCTTATCTGATTTCTAGCATGTGACTCTTTTATTCACTATAAAGTCTAATTTTAACAGAAGTTCTACCTATGCCAATTTATTTTTTTTTAAGACAGACTTAACTTTGGAGGGAAAAGAGATTCAGCTTCACGTGGATCTGAACATGAGCTTTGTTGCTGAAATGTAATACATGACATGGAGCATCACATATACAAACAGTTTATTGTAGTGGTCACTGAGTTTGAACTGATGAAATCTCACTGAAACTATATTACAAAACAAGGGTGGTTGGTTGGTTGGTTGGTTGGTTTCATGCTGATTCTCAGATGAGTTTGCAGATGATAGATAATTGTTGAGCGTGGTCAAATAACTGGAGGACAGGGCTGCTTTTGAGAGGGAGACAGGCCAGAGAAATGGGATGGCAGGAACCTTGAGGTTCAGGACAGGCAAATGCAAAGTCCCACACTTGGGTTTTAATAACCCCATGCAACAGAACAGGCTGAGGGCTGACTGCATGGAAAGTGGCTTTGCTGAAAAGGACCTGAGGGTCCTGGTGGACAACAGCAGTGTGCCAATGTGCCTTTGCTGCAAAGTCAGCTACATCCAGAACTATTAACAGGAGGTTAGCCAGCACAGCAAGGATTTATTTCTTTCCGTTTTGGCACTTGTGAGACCACACCTGGAGCACTGTGTCCAGTTCTGGGCTCCCCACAAAGACGTAGACATACAGGAGCAAGCCCAGCAGAGGGCCACTAAGATATCCATGGGACTGAAGCACAGAGGCATAGCAGAAGGAGCTGAGAGAGCCAGCTTTGTTCAGCTAGCGAGAAGGCAAAGGGGAGATTTTATATCTACTTTCCATTGTGCGATGGGAGGGTGTAGAGAACGAGGAGCCAGAGACCCCTCAGGGGTGCACAGTAGAAGGAGGAGAGGCAATGGACGCAAGTTAGAATACAGGGAATTTCTGACTGAAAATAATGAAAACATTTCTCATGTAAGGTGGTCAAAAACTCAAGTAGGTTGCTCAGAGAGATGATGGAATTTACATCCTTGGAGCTATTTAACACGACATGGCCCTGAGCAACCTGATCTAGCTGGACCCACTTTTAGCAGAGTACTGGACTTATGACCTCCACAGGTACCAGAGATTGTGTTAGTCTACAATTCCAACTTCTCAACATTGACAAAGTAAAAATGTTCATGGAATCATTCTCTATTTTGTAGGTGCTCTATGAAATTGTAGTGGTATATTGGCATCCCAGTTAGCGATCTGTATTTCTCTTGAATTGTCCTAATCAGAGCCAATAACATCATTGTCTTTAATTGCTTATGAAATGGCAAAAATCTTGCTGCAGGAAAGGGCTTTATAAAATATTGCTAGTTTTATTTCAAGTAAAGAAGAGTTTTCTACTTAGTCTTAGCTGAATTCCAATAAAAACAAATTGTCTTCTAACTACACCAAATAAAATTTGCTTTTCTGTATGAGTACATAAAGACAAAGTTGAATGTTTTTGATTTTAACAGTGCTACAAAATTGTCTTTTTAAAAATGCACAAAGTAACCAGAGTTATTGCAAACTGAGCAGATTGTTGTAACAGTCTTTCAGCAATCATTATTGACTTACTGTTGATGTACGTATCTGCCAGATGCTCAAAGAAAATCCTATTCTGCCTTCATAGCTTCTTCTTCAAAGAAAAGAAGATTCAAATACAGAAACTACAGGAACAAAAAGCATGCAGTTCTCTGCATTAAGGCACTTCACATGTGATTATAATTCCAATTATATGCTTTTTCTTAGGCACTTTTGCAGAGTTGGAATTTGTGTTCAGTATGCATCGGCCTTCACCAATTTGCTTTTTGCAGGCCAGCCTGCTTTCCAAAATGGGAAATGGTCCTTAACATTTGCTGATCTACACATATCAGTGTCTTAAATCATCAGCCTGAAACAGACTCCCATGTCATCACAAGATACAGCAGAATAGTTGCATTTTTAAAAAAAATACGTGCTTTTTTACCCTGCTTTGAACATTTTCAGTATTCTGCTATCACATCTTTCAGTTTTCTAGCTTATTGAGCTAGAAACTCAAGTAATCTTCATCACCTGACCCTAGCAACTGGGGTTGGAAGGGAACTATCAAATATCACAAGGCTTGTGATAACATAATGAGAGTTGGCTACGCTCTGACAACCCCTGTCAATGAGACAACAGCTGCTCTGGACAAATATGTACAGCCAGAAAAGAATGAAATAATGGTGAGTCAAGGAGAAGTGAAACTGGGAACTAACAAAGGATAAACTTGACCTTGACCAACTTTCCCACGTGTACAATGGGAATAACAGCACATATTTGTGGAGCGGGGTTACTGTTAAAGATCAGCTCATTAATATCGGTGAAACACTATGGAGTCCTTAATGGAATATGCAAAATAGTAATGTGAGCTAAATAGCATCTGTGCTGTTCCAAGGCAGCCACAGCTTATCCGTGGGAGAGAGGCAGTGCAGGAAAAGGGGCAAAACAGGGCAAAGGACATAGAGGGCAAATGGCAAGAAGTGCTGCAGAGGGGGAAATCGCAGGAGAAATGGAAGGAGGCAATGAGGTCATTAGGGACAAAGAGGTGATGCCTGGGTTTCTGCAGTATAAAGGCACAGGGCACTAATCCATGTCAAATCAAGCTTTATCAGTTCTGCTGTACATGCAATAACCTACATTATTGTTTTTTCTTTGTAGAAAAAAACTAAATTATAAGTATAAGCAGATGGGAGTATTTAAATGACCATCTGCAAGTACAGAGGGGAACTTAGGGTTTTCCAGGGTATAAATCTTCCAAGAGAAGAAATCAAAATCATTCTACTTCTGTATTGCTGACAAAGAGTGCATTGTCTGAGAACTGATTGCAACACGCTTGAACAATAGCTTTAGATCAGCGGAAGCACAAAATATTGCTAACTCTGACATATGTTTCAACTAAAACAAAAACAATGAACCACCCCTTAGTTTCATGACAAACATAGGCTAGTAACAGTAAATGCTCTTCAGCAGTTTTATTATCTCCACAAAGCTGTTTTGAGTATTTTTTCCACCCCTTATTGATCATTTTTTCCACTACGTACTATCTGCTATGTGCGTGCTGTTTTACATATTCCTCCTCAGCTCCTTTTACATCTTGGTGCTGCAGAAAACTGATCAGTGGGGGAGGCTGAAACTGTACAAAGACTCTTTACCTGGAGGCTGCCTGTTGTCATATTGTGCGTCAATGTTGTTGTTACATGACAGCTAATCTTGCTTTTGGAGAAATGCTGCAAAGATCACAAAAATACCATCTTGCTGACTGCAGTGGGAAGCTTTGCCTGATGTTCTGGTAGAGAACACACACACTGAAGGAGCATCCTGTACCTCACCTCTAGTAATGGACTTCCCAAATTATGTTTAGTGTGCAAATGAACTATCGCTGACTTTCAAGGTTTTCACTCCATGGAGAAACTGAAGTGAGCTGATAACAATGGTTCCCCTGGTGCCTGTGTCAAGGACCAAACCTTTTTTTTTTTTTTTTTTTTGTAATCAATAACAGTGTTTCATTACAATCTTAAACAACCTTATTTCTAAAGATACCGTGGCCCTATTTCTCTGAAGGATTCTGCAGAGGCATCTGCAGCTGTTCAGAACGATGTCAAAAAAGCACACAGTTACTGTTTCCATGCCCAGCTCACGTCCTTTCATATCGAGATCACTCGGACCCGAAACGTACACATTTCTCTTGCAGTATAGGACAACATCTTTCAAAAGAATTTACTGCTGTATAAATGGACTCTTTTTCAAAGAAATACAGCTTTATTCTCAGGCAGAATTCCACCCTCTTTGAGTCTAGAGACTCAAAGAGTGAGAACATTTTACAAATGTACTGTTACTTTCAGTACAATTACATTCTTCTATTTTACAGTCTTACCAGACATCTGTCTTAACTGATGTATATTAAGTGCTGTTGGTAGAATTTTTTACTCAGTCCAACATGGTTTGATATGATTTTTGAAATATATTTCCCATTTCCCTCTACTGTTCCCAAGGAGGACCCAGTTTCTCTTACATGTGTTAAGATTCCAGTTCTGTATAACTTGCATTCTGCTTCAGGTTTTCTTGGAATTATAAAATACAAGTTGAGGAAGAATTCTTTTCTGTCCCACTCTATTACCCCGTAGCACAAATCCTGTAACACCTGTTGCCCACAAGGTAAGGCGTATTTCTGGAGCGGGGCTGGCTACTCCACCATGAGGATGGTGGATGACCTTTGCTGGGCTGTGTGTCAATAAAAATCCAGACAGTGAATCCACACGGTCTTTTTGCAAGGACCATCTGGATCCAACATAAAGAGTTTCTAGAGCAAGTAAAGAGGTATATATGCAAAGCAACCTTCTGACCTCAGAGCTGACTCTGCTGTGAGCAGGAAGTTGAACCAAGACCTCCAGAGGTCCCTTCCTACCAGAATTATCCTATGGTCCTATCATGCTGTGATCTTTTGATCATACTATACACTAGTCCAACAACAGATGCAATATGTCTGCATTCAGATACTGCCACAATAGTCTGACTGGTTGGTGGTTTGACACGTTAGTGGGGCACGTAAATAGATTCATGGGACCAATCCTGTTGTAAGCAACATTAATAAAAACCTGACGTTCCTCAGACTCAGCAAAACCACCTGCAGTTGCAGAGAGGTGATACAGGCACAAACATACCTGTACCAGGCCCACTCTTCCCTGTTTAAAGCCAGCCTACCCACACACCCTAGAGTAAGCTGGGCTCCTGCCAAACCATAGGATTATGAAACAAGGAGAGGCACAGGATAAGCCGCAGCTTTTCACACTTGTTATGTTTTCTCTTTGCTCCTCTGTGTCTATTGCTGCATGTATACATTTGGATTGTAACATCTTCAGAAGATAGAACAGATTTTCTCTCAGTGTCTTACGCAGAGACTAATTAGGCGAAGGGCTCTGGCCTCTGACTTGTGTTTATAGGTGTCATGGTAATTCAAATTTTGTGTAATAACAGCAGCTACAGTGTGAGAGACTTTAAGGGCAGGTAATTAAATCTCTTCAACTAATGTAATTCTGTGAGAAAAGCATATATTCTTCAACAGGAACCCTTAGGAGATACTGAACATACCATTTCACTTGGCAAAATACTCCAACCATTGATGTCTTCCACTGTTTAAAAATGTGTGTAATTTCTAATTTGAATTTGTTTTATTTCAGTTTATAGATATTTTTTATTGTTATGCCTCTCACTGTGCAAGATTAAATGGAATCACTTTCCAGCCTTCTTTTTGATAAGCCAAACAGATTGTGCTATTTAAGTCTCTCCATGCACAGAATTTTCTCCAGCGTCAAGTATTCTCAGTATTTTTTTGACAACAAGGACACCAGCGGTGGTTGCAGTACTGCCACAAAAATCTCACCAATGCCACACAGAGGCAAAACAATGTCTCATCCTACTTGCCACATCCCTGATTACATAGTCAAGAATTCCATAACTTGCCCGTACTGTAACATTAGATTGGAAACTAATTTTTGCTGGCTTGGCCATTGTGAATTCTTAATGTCTTTTCAGCTACTGCTCTCCATAACACAGCTCACACCTGCAGGCGTGACCTGTTCACCATATTTTTAATTAACTCTGCTTGTGCCTATATTAAAACATTTGAATGGAATGAGTTTACCAAGCAACACAGATCTTTCAATAACCCTGACCTTCACTGCATTTCCCATTTAGCCACTCTTTTTCTCTTTTTCAGATCACATCAATTTTGCTTTCCCATTGCTGAAAATACAAATTCACTTATTTGTTTTCCTCAGTATTGGGACGGCCAATCCTTGTGCTCTCTTGCCAGCTCTCCCTTCAGAGCTGCTGCTCAGTGGATCCCACTTGGATACCAGTTTCCTGAATAAACTGAAGTCTGCTCTCCTCAAGCGCAGCATCTGTAGTCTGCTGCTGTCCTCCCTTGGCCTTCTCATTATCACAAACACCACTCCTTAGTCACTACAGCCAAGGCTTTGATAACCAAGCTGCCGATTGCCACATCTCCTGGTTCTGCCCTGCTGGAGTGGCAGATCCAGCTGTGATCACCTGCGGCTGGCCCATCCAATATCTATAAATCATGAGAAATCTTGACTGCTTGCACTGTGATGTGTTGTGATTGTATGAGATGTCAGGCAGGCTGAAATCCCTAATCAGTCTGGGATCTGAGACTCCCTCAAATTCCTTATAGAGGAATTAATTTGTTGGATGGAATGATCTGTAACAAACTCCCATCACGTCATGCGTGCAGAGCTCTGGTTTCTCCTGCTTGCTTCCCAGGCTGTAGGCGTTTGTGTGCATACCCCTGAGGTGGGTGGCCTCTCACACCCTGTTTCATCATTCCTGAGGTCTCTTCTTCCCAGCATGCTGCACCATTTTCTTACCACCCTTGCCTACTGTTTCTTCTCTTCCCTGTGCATTGTAATCTTCCTTCCCTGTTCCTAGCTGCAAGTTCTCTGCTTCAGGCTGGCTGGCCAGTTGACAAAGACGCTCTTGTTTCATTTTGTCAGATGGATTTGTCTCTGCTCAGGGATACAAGATATGACTGATACCTTCTCTCAGACAGGGTTCGTTACTGTACTGATCTATATGCATTGCAGGAACTCCGTAACTGCTCTCAAAGCTCTGTCTCCACAAGCATGCATGTGCACACATATGGTGCTGGTCTACAGGACCTAAACTGGTCAAAAAAAGGAATATTTAACTTAAAATTCCAATCGCCCTAAGCGGCTTAATTATGACAACTAAGTGATAATGTCCAATTGTTTCCTCATATTTTACCTTACTTTAGAAGTCAATTGAAAGTCTTTCTGTATTCCCCTTATTCCCTGCATGAGTTCAATTTGATCACAATATGGCATCTCAGTTTACACAGCATTGTTGTTTCCAATCAATCTCTCTATATGCCACTAATTCAACATCTTCCCAGCTCCTCTGCTTAGTCTCCTGCCAGTTAGCCTCACACCTCTCAGATACAGGCTGGCATAGCCACATGCCCCCCCCCACATTTTGAAATGTAGTCCAATATTCCACAATATCTAAATTTTCCCGTGGAAACACAGAGAAAGCAGTTCATAGCAACTATATTTTGCCTTCCTTCTCTAATTTATGGACAGATAGAAACTTCAAGACAACCTCTGACTTTCCATTTAAGTGCCTTTCAAGATTCCTTCAGTTTTCTATGGCCTGTACAGTCCCACTCACAGCCACACAGAATCATAGAATTAGAGAATGGCCTGGGTTGGAAGGGACCCCAAGGATCATCACGTTCCAACCCCCCTGCCACAGGCAGAGCCACGAACCTTCAGATGTGGTACTAGGTCAGGTTGCCCCATCCAACAGGGCCCCATCCAACCTGGTCTTGAACACATCCAGGGTTGGGGCATCCACAACCTCTGAGTTGTGCCCTCTGTGCACAGCACCTCATCACTCTCTCAGTAAAGAACTTCCCCATGATGTCCAATCTAAACCTTCCTTCCTTCTGCTTAAAACCATTCCCCTTGTCCTATCACCATCTACCCTTGCAAAAAGCTGATCTCCCTCCTGTTTATAAATCTCCCTTTCAACACTGGAAGGCTGCAATGAGGTCCCCCCACAGCCTTCTCTTCTCCAGGCTGAAC
>WBMW01002316.1:246233-297864 GCA_013396635.1 Penelope pileata
GGGCGCTGGCGGGGGCGGTGCGGGCCGCCCTCCCCTTCGCCTCCCTCCGCGCCCGTCGTACCCCCGCCTGGCCCGGCCCGGCCCGGCCCCGCTCGGCGCTGTGATTGGGCAGAAGATGGCGCTGGGCGGATGGAAATCCTAATGACAGTCTCCAAAATCGCCTCCATCTGTACCATGGTGAGTGAGCGCGCGGGGCAGCGCGGCGCCCCGTGGGTGGGGATCGGGCGGCTCAGCGGCTTCGGGAGGCTGCGAGCCGCGTGTGGGCGGCCGTGCGGCTCCGCGGGGCTGGGCGAGCGGTGGGGGCGCGGGGGGCCCGGCGGAGTGCTGGGCGGAGGGCAGGGGTCCCCCGGGCGGCAGCAGCCGCTGCTGCTACGTCCCCGTCCCCGGGTCCCTTCCCACAGGGGAAGGGAGGGATGCGCCCTGCCGTCCCGGCTGGTAATTCCCCGAGTTGGGATTATGGTGTATGGTAATCTCCAGCAGTGGGAAGCGCTGGTGCGTGCGTTCCTGGAAATTGATGTGTGATATCCGTAGATCTAACTGCCAAGAGGCTGTGAGGTCCCCAGCGGGCATCTCGGAGGCGGCCGTGAGGTGGGCGTGTGTGCTGCCAGCCGTGGGGGGCTGCCCGGCAGCTGGAGCAGCGCCCTGCAGGGTGACATCCCTTCCTCTGGGCTGGAGGGATCTGGATTCATGAGCTGCACCCCAGTGTCTGTGTGTGACCAAACGTAGGACCGGGATTCTCATTCTCTGAAGCAGTTACATTTCGGATTAGATTGCCATTGATCCCTGAGCTAGCACAGTTTTGCTTTGCTGGAGCTGTAGCTAACACATTGTCACCCGCAGCTGCCCGCCGGCCCTTGTGCCATCGTGCAGTGCTGGCCCTTCATTTAGGTCCAGGGTGGGACCTCGGCTCTCTGCTCATAAACCCTCTGGGAGCTGCAGGTCTGGAGCACCCAAGCAGCTCGTTGCAGATCCTGCTGTACATGTGGTTGTTAGAAGTGACATTTTGTCACTGGCATACAGGTCAGTACCTAAACAATTCTTTCAACTAAAGATCTCATGATTAATTGAAGTGTCTATACCCACGAAGCTGAAGTTCTGGTGTCAGTGAGGTATTCTTTGCCAGTCATAACTGTGTGCACTGAGGTAGATAAACTCCAGGCATAAGATTCTTCCTGTGCTTTCTGATGCTTAAGCTTTAATAGTACCGTGAGACTTAAGGACTGCTGGATAGGATACCCCCTGTAAAAGTTTGGTGATACTTAATATAGGAATATGTTTTAGTGGAGACAGCGTGGAGGAGTACTTGATATATACTCTGGAGTTGTTCAGAATAATGCGGTTATGGACAAGCAAATCTTTTAAATTTCAAGAGAGTCATATAATAAAAGAGGAATCAGCTTTTTACAAGGGTAGATAGTGATAGGACAAGGGTGAATGGTTTTAAGGTGAAGGAGGGAAGGTTTAGATTGAACGTCAGGGGGAAGTTCTTTACCAAGAGAGTGGTGAGGTGCTGGCACAGCTGCCCAGAGAGGCTGTGGATGCCCCATCCCAGGAGGTGTTCAAGGCCAGGTTGGATGGGGCCCTGGGCAGCCTGACCTAGTACCAGATCTGGAGGTTGGCAGCCCTGCCTGCAGCAGGGGGGTTGGAACGTGATGGTCCTTGGGGTCCCTTCCAGCCCGGGCCATTCTATGATTCTGTGATAATTATGTGTAAGTATTAATCTTGCAAAAACAAAAAGGAATATAAATGCTGAGTAATGCTGTTTTTTCCTGACAATTCTTCTTTGTGACAACCCACCATTTGATAAACTCTCAGGTGGTTTTCTGAAAATTCTCACAAGGTTTCCTTGCCATTTCCCCATGCTTCTTAGAAGAATTCTCATGTTTCTGTTTCTCATCTTGTGTTTGGTTAGTACAAAACCAGGAGCAGGCAGTTTTTGCCAAGAGATGGTTTCTGCTTTCACAAACGCAACACACTTGTTGTATGCTGGCGGTCTGTAGCGGGGCTGTCTGGAGCTATGCTGAAGAAGCTCTTCCATTTCAGTCCTGCATTTCGTGACTTCCTTTTTTTATGTCCAGATTAAAGTTTTGCTTCTGCTTACTCACTTAAATATAACACATCCTATCCTTGTTGTTCAGGCTCTGAAATTGGAAAGTAATGAACTGGGCTCCCAGCACCGGCAGGTCGCCTGGCTGCGGTGAGGAGTGATGTCCAGAACTTTGGCTCTGTAGGCCACAGCACCTTTTGAGATGATCTTGCAGAAGCACATTCTGTCTGCAAAAGGATTTTTTCCCCCCTTCATTAGTTCATATTAGATCTGTAGCTGTATATAGTGTTCGTATCGATGGTACCAGATTTCTTCCTGTTGAACCCCTCTGGGGTTCTTTGGACTTTTTTCTGTATCACTACTCTTGAGTTGTAGTGCGTCTGAATTACAAGGTTTGAGGCTGTGGAAAAGGACTGGAGAACACCTTTGCCTTTGTGTGCCTTAGGCACTGCACTGTTCTTATTGCAAAATGGATGAGGGTATAAGGTGGTTGGTTGTTTTTTTTTTTGTTTGTTTGTTTAAATGTCCTTGCAGTAAAAGTAACACCTGGCATTTTACCCCCATCCATGCTTTAAACTCTGGTCAGAGTCTTACCTGACTGAACGACAGGAGATTTTTATGCATGGCTGGGGAGTGGTAAAATGACCCATGCTGCCTGCAACAAAGATGTGCCCCGAGCTATGCTCACATAAAATAAAGGTTGAATGCAGTATTCTGACTTGGGCTTCAGCTGTCCAGAGTCCAGCAAGCACTCAGCAACAGTTGACAGGTGTCAAGCCTTCTGTGGCTGAAGTAAAGAGAGGATAGAAATAACTTTTGTAGAATAAAAGCTACAGAGATGTCAGTCTCAGACATACAGAAGGAAGGTAGTTGTAGCAGTAGTACTTGTTTTTCAGTGTTTCTTCCAGAAGCTGGTTGATTATGTTAGCACAGCCTGAAAAAGCATAATGAAATTTAGAAGTGACACTAATCCATAAGCTGTAGCATTAGACATGAAATTTTTTTGCTTAATGTTTCAGGAATTTGTTTAAGCGTTCCCTTCTCTGTTCTCTGGTTTAGCATCTCATATACAGGGTCAGTGTGCTTGGCTGGTGTTGCTGTAGAAAGTCTTCAGTGGTTCAGATTCAAAAAAATGTCATCAAACACATAGTCTGTAGCTAAATGTAGATTTTATGATGTAATAGTGTGTTCTGCCTGAGGAGTTTGTGTATATCTTGCAGAACAAATTTTTTATTTTACATTTGATTTTGAATGCAGTAAGGCACGTAGGGTCACGCTGAATGGTGAGCTACCACCCTTTTCCTGCCTGTCTTATGCCACCGGTACACTTTTGCCTGTCTCAGTCACATTTGACAAAGGTGAAGAGGTCTTGCAGACACTCAAGTTAACACAAGCATGTGGGGAACAAGGCTGTGGAGAGGAAACAGATTATTCTTTAATTGCCCTGCTTAGGGAAGGCGATGTCCTTACCCGTAGCAGGGAGGTTGGAGCAAGATGATCTCTAAGGTCCCTTCCAAGCCGTACCATTCTATGAAATGTCATAGTGGAGAGGTTTTATAAAAACACTTCATTGCAGGAAAGTTTATAATTAACTGTGAGATAAGTGTACCTATATGGGCTTCATTACTGCTCAAGGCACAATTTGTTTACAATAGGTTTTTCAAACTTGATTGTGAAATCTGCACTTAATGTAAATTGGCGTTTGCCAAAGTGTGCAGTCAGACAGAAAGGGCTGTTACGTACTCACTCCTGTTCCTTCGGTTTGCGCCATCTCCTCTGAAGCACAGATTGTAATACTTAAGCAGTAGTTGATGATCAGCTTTTACAGATTCCGCAGGAAAGCATAAGGAAGACTCATGCTGAAAGATGTGAGAATTGAGAGTTGCAGCAAGGAAAGTTGTGAAACAACATAGCTTCAAAGAGAGGAGGTGACAGGGAAGCACAGGTTGAGAGAGCTAACACAGGAAAACAGCAGCACTGTGGTGTTCCTTTATCCAGCTGTCTGACTTGCTTAAGTAGCAGGGTTGGCAAGAAGGAACCTGTGCTGTGTCTCAGCTGCTTTGTTTCACTCTGGCATCATGACCTGAATCTGCATCATGACCTGAATCTGATCAGTGGACTGGAGTGTCGAGGCATGTGTTCTGTGGCAGTGATGCTGTTGCAAGCACATTCCATTTTGGAGAAGTGCGTGTTAGACAGTTAAGAGCCTAAACCACTGCAGGGAGGTTCACTCCTTGGTTGGAATTGCACTAGGGAGAATTTGTCATAATGATTATGGCACTAAGACTTGAGCTACAAGACAGTGCTAAAAGATAAAGCTACACATTTGCTGTTTAAAATGCTGCATTTGTGGCACTGCTGAAAACACCAGCTCATTTAGACACATTTGAGTCTAAATTTGACTAAAATTCTTATAAAACAAATGTGAAATATGAGACACAAAAAAGTACTGAAGCAGTGTAGGTGTAAAGCAACATTGTGTCAGCACAGAGAATTACTTAGCTGGCGGATTACTTGGATAATTTCAATTATATAAATGTGCCTTTGTCTTTTGACTTGCAAGTAAACATTCATTTAGCAAGTTCTAAGCACAAAGAAACAATGAAATACGAACTTGGGCGCTCATCTTGCTGACGGTGAGGATTTTTAGCTGTGTCAGTGGGACCAACTGATCCCATTACTACACAAAACTTGATTATTCACTTGGTCATTTGTGCGGTCTTTGTTACTTCTTAAATCAGCAAAACAACTGATTTGCATTAAGACTTGTAGGAATGATTTTGTAAAAATGTGGTAGAAGGGTGTCTATCTATGAATTGATGTTCTTCGCTTTTCTCTTTCACATCTGTTGAAGGCAAGAGGAGTATGGAAGGCTTGAATAGGGGCAACTTTTGTTTCTCTAGTTTAGGAAGTTCCTTAAGGTAAGATGCTGTTAACTAAGGACACGTTTCAAATCAGATCTATCTGATCTTTCAAAATAAATTAACGAAAAAAGAAAAAAAAAAAGAAAAAAAGAAAACAACCACCCAGTCCTAGACAATTTTTGTAGCACTTAACCATAATGATCTATTAACAAAAATGGTGTATCAGCATAAATACATTGGAATGATGTGTTAATATAAATATGTCAGAACGGAAGAACATTTTTACCATTTTTTGTAATTTCAAAAAGTTTAATAAGTCCATGAAAATGGGAAAAGCAACAGTTTTTTCATGAAACAGGAATTTTTGTGGATTAAGAGTATTTGAAACACACCATAGTGAGTAGTTTATTAACAAAAGCACTTGAGCAAATGTATTATTGTATTTTTTCTTCTCTGTATTTTGAGTTATTAGATGTTGGGTTTGTTTGTTTTCTCTTTTAAAGATGAGTATAACGCTTCTAATTATCAACACTTTTTAGGCTATGGAAGATTTCTAAGGTCACCATCGTATCTTCTTTTAGATACATCTCTCAGACTTCCTGTCTTGTCCTTTACTTTAGTTCAACCTTTCCCTAGAAGTCTGTGAAGGTGATAGTGTTGACCTATTGGGATCCTGCTTAATAGGTGTTATTATGAGATATGTTGTATTGGTGCCAGGAAAATCCATCGCATCACAGGAACCTGAAGGCAAATCACCAGATATTGTAAACAGTGTTATCCCAGGAATTTTCTGGAAATAGAGAAGATAAATGCAAATTATTCTGCTGACGATATTTTAGTTTTTTGTGATATGATTTCCCTCTGCATTGAGGTAATAGATAAAATCCATTTTAAGTGTGGCGGCAGCTTGGGAAGAATTGCATCTTTCTGTGTTTCGAAGATCCACTCCATGGAGGAGCCAAGCAGAGAGCTCTGAGTCTTAGAGTAAATATGTGGACTCTTATCCCTTGAGCTATTAGCAGCTAAGGGGATCTTCGATAAATTCAGTAGCATTGGGGCAGATGGGCAATAAGTTCAATTTATTTGATTTCTCATGATTCATCTCATCTCAGTTTGAAGTCAAACATAGGATGAAGAGTGCTATAGTTCTGCTTTACACCTAATTTTCCTTATGTGTGAGTGCACTCCTTTGTAACTGGTGATATTTTAACACTGTTTCCAGGATCATTTTCAATAATAAATAAAAGCTAAGCACATGTTGAAATCTGTCCAGGATGAATGTAGTAACATCAAAAACAAGATAACATCCTGTCATTTTTGAGACTTTTCCTTCTAGAACTCAGATCTTCAGGTGGTGAGGCATGCAGAATAGAATAGTTTACAAAACTGAAGCTCATACAAAGCTAAGTAATGTTTTACACTTTTGTGTGACTTGAAATTGATGTAGTGCAGTTTATCCTTACAATTGTCAGCACATACATAGAGAACATGACATTTGTTTCATTATGTAATTGGCTTCTTATGTGTTTGTTGTATATCTTTCCTCTAGGTAGAAATAACCTCAGAGGTTAATAGGTCACAATCAATGTTTAGATCTTTTCGAACATGTTACATCATGGTGTTGCGTTCCAAATGCTGTTTTCAGATGTGCTTCAAATGGACTGATTCAGTAAGTTAGTTAAGTTTTGGTGCCTGTTCCACTGCTAAACTGTAGAGATGCATATTAAGATTTCATATGTTCTTAGCATTTACTGTTCTTACACCTTACTTGCTGAAGTTTTCACTTTATGAAGCTGTGTTGCATTAGCTGTGACAATACATGTTCTGCGTGCCTGTACATTTGTCCCTGTGTTGGAAGGCAGGTGATGTAAGGCAGTGTTTGGTGATACATGGGTGTATGATGCAATAAGTGAATAAATACCAGTAGTACTGCACTATTAGCGTTTGGGGTTTTTTAACATCTGTTGTGCCTCCGAAACAGATTGTCTGGGCAGTACCGGTTTGAGCACTGGCACAGGTAGCCCAGAGGCTGTGAAGTCTCCTCCTTGGTGACCTCCAAAAGCTGCCTGGACAGCTTCTGGAGATCTCCACCCAGGCAGGTGCCCACGTAACCACCCAGTTAGGTGGCAGAGGAAGAACTTTTATACTGTGCAGCATACACCATAGAGTGAAATCTCCCAAGGCCTGATCCCAACTCCAGTTAGTCTTGGCTGATGTAAAGAGATATGACTCCACTTGTGCTTTAAACCTCTGCTGACCTCTTGTCCAAAAGATCTTATGATACTGTAATGGTTGTAATGGTTGGTGTCATGGTGCTTCCCCTCTGCATCTGTATTTGCATAATGGAAGAGTCAGCTGGGATTGATAATGCATACTGTAATATTAAACAGGAAACCTTTCAGAGTGAGAGATACTTAAATTTTAAAACAGTTTTTACGTGTTGGATGTGAACATGCATTTTAGCATATTCTTTCAAGCTTCTGCTGCTTCCTATGTCCTCCCCCTCTGCAACCAACATGCCATGAACAGTATAAATGATTACTTTGTGGGGAGGAATAACATCCTTTATGACAGACAAAGAGAGCTATAAAGGGAAGTCTGAGAAGCTTTTGGGTTCTTACATTGGTCTAAAACATCCGTGCTGGTTTGTACTAATAAAACATTCATGAACAACGGCATTGAAATGAAAGTAATGCCATGCTCTGAAATCATGTGAATGTCTGAGCCTTGAATGAAATAGCCTTGAATAATCAGAAAACTGTATTGTTAACAGAGGCGTATCTTAGCATGGTTTACTTATTAATGAGTCAGGATCTTTATTGTCCTGGAAATCAAAATATAATGTTCTGTACAAAACAGAAACATCAAAGTTTCTATCACAATATTCTCCCTTCCAAAGCTAGAATAAAGCAGCCGCTCCGCCCTAGCTTTGAAAAGAGAGAACTTCCTAAAAACCTGTTCTGGAATTTATTTATTTTTAATGAAGTGCAAATTTTAACAATAGGATAAAAGGCCTCCTCAGTTCCTTTTTTTCCTAATTTGTTTGTAAATAGTACCCACCTTGCTAGAACTCATGGGTGTATTTCAGTAAGGCTGCAAAACCAGATATTTGGAGGTCATGGAGTGCTATAATGTTAAATGATGGTTTCTACACCTTTTCCCTACCAGTAGCATCACCATTTGAGAACAGCTGTGGAATCCTAAGTGCTATTTTTAATGCAGTTTGTGATTTTTGATTCAATTTTACTGTTGTAATGTCCAGAGCCATTTGGTATACCTTTGATATAAAGAAAGAAGTTGTTGGGAAAGAGTCACACCTGTTTTTAAGATTCTTTGCTGTTTAGTATGTGCTATTTTTGATTCACTTGGGCTGACTTTAGACTGGAAGATGCATGCTCATGTGTTAGTTTGATAGAAGGTATATATTTATCGACATTGTATTCAACAATAGATTTAGGGTTGGAAACATTTGTTTTCCACTAAAAGCAATTAATGTAAGACCTCGAGAAAGTTCTTTATTCTCTGAATTTTCCAGAGTAGATGTTTTTCTATCTCTACATAATAATAACAATAAAAATTCTCCTTCCTTCAAAATCCACTGTTCATTGCACCCGCTCAGTCCACAGCCATCAGTTGGCAGCAGAGAGTAACCAAAGTTGCTTTCTCTGACTTCTCTTTGAGCATCAAAACTAACAGATTTGCCGGGCAGTGTCTGCAGCATCTCTAATGCACACCAACACTAGCTG
The DNA here is from genome assembly GCA_013396635.1 of Penelope pileata. Taxonomy (NCBI): domain Eukaryota; kingdom Metazoa; phylum Chordata; class Aves; order Galliformes; family Cracidae; genus Penelope; species Penelope pileata. Next base: position 254,891 of record WBMW01002316.1, read on the forward strand.
TTCTGTGTTGTCTTCTAATTTTACAGAAGTCAAGGCGTGGAACAAAGCACTTCAAACATTTTGTATTTCCATTGCAAGTGGAACAGACCCGCCTTTGCTTCCTGTAAACGATCTGCATTTCTTAACAGGTTTGAGATATGGTGCATACCATGAGAATTACCCTCCAATGGTGGAGGAGCCCACCATTTGGCCTCCTATCACCTACTTTGCAATTCTATATTAACACAGTTGTTAGTAAAGAAGCTGCACTCTGAAACTAAAAAATATAGTACACCAAAATAGTGTAATTCCATTTTTAAAAAAATACGTTAAAATGATACGACTGAGATGTTTCAGAACAGAACATCTTTGGAAACATATCTCTAGGGCATTTTGGATTATATTGAAATAGCTTTCTGGTGGAGAAGGGGTGTTAAGTTCTTTGTCAGGGGCATGTAAGTGTTGTGTTATAGCACAGAACCGTGCTGGGTGACCTGTGTGCTTTCGGATCCGTGTGAAATGCTTTTGTGGCCAATCTAAACATCCTGACAGTGCACATCAACAGAGAGCTCTGAGGACTGGTTTTCCTGCATTCATGGCTAATATTATCTTGCCTATGAGCTTGTCTTTGGATTAAGAAGCAGGCTAATTAAACGTGTTGAGTTAATTTGCCATGTATGATTGATGAACTGGGTCACAAACTCCACTGCCTCCACCCTGCAGGGTACAGCCAGGAAGGCGTTTTATCCTTTCTCTGTATTTAGTCTCTGATTTATTTTTGTTTTCCTCTCTCCTGACTAGAGGGGTTGCTTTAGCATGCATAAGTTCAGTAAAACCTAACTCTTATGATCTGAGATCTAAAGATACAGGTTTGGTGTTCACAAGGTCTACAACGGTGACAGCAATTGCGTGTGTGTGTGTGTGTGTGTGTGTGTAGGCAAAACAAAGTAACTCAGAAGTTGTTTGGGTATAAAAATCATTGGCTTAACTAACTGTACGGTATACAGAATCACAGAATGGTTGAGATAGAAGGGACCATTTGGGATCATCTGGTCTAAGCCCCTGCTTCAAGCAGGGTCACCTACAGCACGATACACAGGGTCACATCCAGGCAGGTTTTGAATATCTCCAGGGAAGGCCACTCAACACTCTCTCTGGGCAGCCCGTTCCAGTGCTCTGTCTCCCTTACAGTGAAGTTTTTTCTCCTGTTCAGTTGGAACTTCCTGTGTTTCAGTTTGAGCCTATTGCCTCTTGTCCTCTTGCCAGACACCACAGAAAACAGCCTGGCCCCATCCTGTTGATACCCTTCCCTTAAGATACTTGTGCACATCAGTAAGATCCTCTCTGTCTTCTGCAGGCTAAACAGGCCCAGCTCTCTCAGCCTTTCCTCACAGGAGAGATGCTCCATCCCCTTAATCATCTTTGTAGCCCTTTGCTGGGCTCACTCTAGGAGATCCCTGTCTTGTACTGGGGAGCCCCGAACTGGACACAGTACTCTGGATGTGGCCTCACCAGGGCTGAGTAGAGGGGGAGGATCACCTCCCTCCACCTGCTGACAACACTAATTAATCCAGCCCAGGGTGCCTTTGGCCTTCTTGGCCCCAAGGACACACAGCTGCCTCATGGTCAGACCCAGCCTGTAGTGGTGCGTGGGGCTGTTCCTCCCCAGATGCAGGTTCTTGCACTTGCCCTTCTTGAACTTCATGATGTTCTTGTTTGCCCATCTCTCCAGCCTGTATGAATCAAGGTTGAGATATAATGTGAAATGCATGGTTATATCTCAGTACACATGATACAAAACAGCTGGTTCCTGAATGATGGCTCGTTTCCCCAGCTGTGTGCTGTGCTCGGTCTCATAGTTGTGACTGTGTTTTAGATGCCTGCGATGTGTATGAGCTGCCACTCAGAGCTGTAGTTGCTCATTTTAAAATTTTTAGATACAAGTCATTTATCCTTGTAAAAGTACTCAGAATTTTTTTTTCTTAACTAGTTAAACTCACTGCGTTCATAGTTATATGAACATAGTTATATTAATATAAAATATTAATATTTTACTGCTTTTGATTTTCTAGGGCGCCAATGCCTCCGCTTTGGAGAAAGAGATTGGTCCGGAACAGTTTCCAGTCAATGAACACTATTTTGGTTTGGTTAATGTAAGTTTCCGTTCATAATTCTATTGCTTTGAAATGCTGTGACTGGATTTGTTAAATTGCAAGATTGCAACTGAGTGAATAATTAAAACACTGAAAGATATAGTCATTTTGTATATGTACTTATTGGAGTGTATTTGGATGGTCAGTATATTTGTTAAAATATGTTACTGAAATTGAGCTAGTTATTTATTTAGTCTTATTTGATTTTACTTACCGTAGGGTAGTTTTTAAACCACTTTCTTGCAATTAAAATGTAGAGGTATTAGGGGAAAAAAAGCTATTTAGAATATATGGCTTGTGGTTGGTAATACGCCAATCTAAGTGGATACATACAGTACAAGAAAAAATCTGTGCAACTGTTGGTGATATGAAGTCTTCACATCTGCCATTTTCATTGAGATGTTAAAAAAAATACTGAGCCTAAAGGGGAAAGCAAATGCGAAAACAACATACTGAATTGTTCAATGTGATGGTTAGCTTTCAGGAATAATGTAATTTCTGGTGTTATCCATTAGAAGTATTATCTTCTTAGAAATTGTACGATTCTGTCTGAAATGAATTTTTAAAAGATTTTCTTTAGGGGAACTTTGGAAAGTAAATAACTAAAACTAGGTTGATTTTACACGAGCTATCATCTTGCTTTTTGTAATGAAACTAATTACTTGTAATGCTGTCCTGCTACTACAGCACACATCTCTGCCTCCAGGTTCTGAGTACTGACATGGCTTGGGAGTCTAAAATCCCAGTATACGCTGTGCAGTCATTAAACATTCATACTGATAGCTGGCTTAGATGCAACTCAACTGTCTTGACTTAAATTAATATTTTTTTCCTTTCTCATGGAAGTTCAAATACCTTCAAAATGTTACACTGTGTTTCATCTTTTCAGAGAAACGATGCATGGAGTATGCTGTCTGCCCTAAGGTTGTTAGAGAGAGACTGTTGAAGTCTGGGCTGGATGAGCAGATAGTGAGGTGGAATTAAAAGTGGCTGAATGGCTGGGTCCAGAGGGCAGTGGTCAGCGGTGCAAAGTCTGGTTGGAGGCCAGTAAAGAGCAGAGCACCTCGGGGCTGATACCAGGTCTGGTCTTGTTTAACGTTGTCATCAACAATCTGTACGATGGTGCAGGGTGCACCCTCAGTAAATACACGTGTGATGTGAAACTGAGGGAAATGCTGACAAACCAGAGGGCCCTGCAGCCATCCAGAGGGACCTCAGTGGACTGGAAAGGTGCTGAACCTCATGGAGTTCAGCAAGGAGAAGTGCAGTCTGTCCATGGCGAGAAACAGCCCCAGGCACCAGGACATGCTGGGGGCACCCAGCCGGAAAGCGGCTCTGCAGAAATAGACCTGGGGGTCCTGGTGGACACCGAGTTGAACATGAGCCAGCAGTGTGCCCTGACTGCTAAGAAGGCCGATGTTATTCTTGGCTATGTTAGGCAGAGTACAGCCAGTGAGTCGAGAGGTGATCCTTCCCCTCTGCCGAGTGTTGGTGAGGCTGCAGCTGGAGTGCTGTGCCCAGTTCTGGGCCCTTCAGTACCAGAGAGACCTGCACGTACTGGAGAGAGCTCAACACAGGGCCGCCAGGTGCTGAAGGGCCTGGAGCACCTCTGCTGTGAGGAGAGGCTGAGAGAGCTGGGACTGCTCAGCCTGGGGAAGAGGAGGCTCAGGGGGATCTTGTCAGTGTCCGTAGATACTGAAGGGAAGGTGCCAAGAGGACGACAAAGCCAGGTTCTTTTTTGTGTCACCCAGTGCCAGAACAAGAGGCAGTGGACACACAGTGGCACAGAGGAGGTTCCCTCTGAACACCAGGAGCACTGCTGTGCTGTGCGGGTGATGGAGCACTGGCACAGGCTGCCCAGAGGCTGTCACCTGGACATGGGCCTGGGCACCCTGCTCTGGTGTCCCTGCTGGAGCAGGGGCTGGGCCCGGGGACCTGCTGAAGAGGTAGAAGAGCTTCAGTATCCTGTATGAGGTGATAGTTTAAGTTACGAAATTGCAGTGATGGTATTTCTTGCATTTTCCTACTGTTATTCTTATGCAAACTTCACAGGCATTTTGTTTTCCTACAATTCCATTCTGAATAAGCTTAACAAAATACACTTCTTATTTTGAAGAGTTTGGTGGGCTTTCAGTGCTGTGTATTTCCTTATTTCAGAATGATGTTGGCATGTTTACACTGTCACTAGAAGACATATAGATTAGGGTTACCAACTTCTCATAGTAAAAAGTTGTGCAAGCATTGCACTGCACAAGTATTGTGCTTCTGAGGAAAGTAGCTTTCGTTAATTCAAAAGTGAGGAGAGAAGGAAGCTGTCAGTTGACCAGGTTAGAAGGAGTATTGAAGAAGCAGAATTAGAAAGTGATGTGTACTCTAGAGGCTGAAAAGGCCCGATCTGATAGTGTTCAGGAGGTGATGGGAGGATGAAGAGTCCTGGCTATTTTCAAAGTAAGAGGCATGCTTTTTAGCTGGAGTCAAAAATGGGAAATAACGTAATGATGTTAAGACCAGCATTAATGTATGTGACAAAGTTCCCTATTTAGTTAGTCTGGAAACCTCCCAGCCTTTTCCCCATTGCATACAAAATAAATGTGAACTAATGAAATTGTCTTTGGGCATTTGTTTTTAAACTATCCTCTGTTGCCTTCTTCCTTTCTGAATTTGATTGGAGATTTCTCCAATCAATCTGCCTGCTTTTCATTCCAACCCACAAGTATGTAGGTTAACATATTTATATTAAATTTAATCTCCAGAATTTTGTTTTGTGCTCTGTTGCTTCGTATTTTAGTTGTCTTTCACAATATACTTGCCATTCTAGTTTGTAATCAAATTGTTCCTTCCTAAAATTGGAATGTTACGAAATTTCTAATTTACTGCCTTTTCAACTTTTGACACTTGGTGTAGAAATTTTAGCACCTCCTCCATGTGATTTAATTTGAACTTCCTTAACACTTTAATGTGTTTCTCTTTGTATTGCTATTTCTCATTATAAGCTTGTAAATAGTTAGCTTGCAATATTAGATGCTTTGACATAAGCTAATATGTGATTTCCTCTGTTTCCTTGAAGGAAAAAAGCCCTGGTTTTGTCTTCTTAAATACATTAACCTACTTGAGAGCAGATTTCAGCCTCAAAGAGGCATTCTCCCAGCTTAAAAAATAAAAATAATGGGTGCTATTTTCCTCACTTTTTGTTCTGGAGATCATAAGACTTTTTAATATCTTTTTGAAAATTATTCTTCTCACTCTTTCTTTGAGTGTATTTTAGGTGTTTAGTAAGCAGTACTTCATATTTCTTTTTTATATAAACAATTTTCTTGCCAGCTTTCTGATTAAATTGCATAGTGCTCTTGTTTGCCATTATCTCAACTGGTAGAGAGCAGAAAACAGTTACTTCCCTGTTAACTGCTAAGATGTAAAGGCTTTTAGTCCTTTTTCTCTGTTGATAGAAACTGCTCTTAATACTGCTAAATGGACACTCTTTGCTGTATAACGGTCTCCCCTTCACGAAGTGGTCTTGTAATTTGGTGCCTCTATGTGCTAGTATTTTTATATAAAACGTAAACAAGAACATTATTTTCATATTTTACAGGTTGCCATAGTAGGAATGCGCTTCAGTTTGCAGGTTGAGTGACTGCTGCTGAAAGGTTCCATTTCTTGCTGAGGGCCCTATAAAGAATTTTCCTGCACTTAGTGTTAGATAATGGGCTTCACTGCAGGAGGGCAGCATAAAATGAGTGACTCTCAAACTGACAGTTCAGGTTGCCTTCACAGAGGTGATGGGGAGGTTTGTCACATTGAGGTGGGTTGGAGGCAGCATCAGTGATGGCACCACTCAAGGGAAGCAGTGCCTAAGACCTGGAAAAAGTCCAGGGAAGAGGAATCTACAGTGTCCTGGCACAAAGGGAGTTATTAATGCTCTCAGAGCTGTCCCTACTTGTCCCATTTCAATTCAGTGGCCTTCCTCCTTCAAAGTACCCGTGTCCAAATTGTTCTTTTCCTTTCAGTCTCCATTTCAGACTACTACCTGTGACATAGCTTCCAATCCTTGTTAAGCTGTGTTTCAGTGTTTTAAGCAAATTCCAGAATGCCAATCCTGTCACCCTAAAATGAGAGGTGAAAACATAAGAACAGGTGAAAGCAGTTATTTCTAACATTGATCACAACTGATGAGATTTGGAGAAAACCGTTTCTTAAGCGTTTGAGAAGCTCTCTTAATGTAAAGCTGACTTTTTTCATAGTACAAGGTCATGCTGTGCCTATTCTTTACTGTTGTGGCTAGAAGGATGGGTGTGGTAATGAACAGATGATTTTACCTGCACATATTTTGGGAGCTGTGAAGTTGGCGGTATTTGTCTTGAGCCAAGTTAATGCAAAATACTGTTAATAAATTACGTTTGGAAGTAAGACAAAATGATAATGTTGTTCATATTTACTAAGGTTTTTCTTGCATTTATGTACAATATACTTCTTATCTTAAGTAAAGCGTGTTTCTGTTTTGTGATCTTAAACCCAAGAAGAAATGACTTGCGGAAGATTTGCCCATGTTTATGAATCCTTTCATACTTTGAATTTAATTTTACCTCTGTACAGCAATACAGTGCAAGCTAACAAATCTCTCTCTCATTTTTAGTTTGGGAATACATGCTACTGCAATTCAGTTCTTCAGGCACTTTATTTTTGTCGCCCATTTCGAGACAAAGTCTTAGCATACAAGAGTCAACCAAGAAAAAAAGAGAATCTCCTCACGTGCTTAGCTGATCTCTTCCACAGTATAGCCACCCAGAAGAAGAAAGTTGGAGTTATACCTCCCAAGAAATTTATAACAAGATTAAGAAAAGAAAATGGTAACTTCTTTTTTCTTGTGTAATATAGCAAGCATGATTTAGTCCTGAATTTGAAATAGCAGAATAGCAACATATTTGTTAGGGATGAAAAGTGGACTTGATGCTGGAGTGTAAAGTAGAGGTAACCCCAGAATAAGGGTGTAACCTTGGAGCTGTTTTCAGAAAGAATCCTCATCTTCCTTTGTTTAGAACTGAATCTGTTGTCGGTGTCTGCTTCTGAAATTGCTTGCTAATTTTGTCTTAGAATTGTATTTTTATTTAAAAAAAATATCACTGTAATGCTTTTATTTTGTGTTGAAAAAATCGTTACTCTTTGAATGCAGGAATCGATCTGCCAAATTAACTGTATGGAATGGACATTGAGATATCCCTACAATAACTGGCTTAAAATCCTATGAATTTTTAAATTCAGTTAGCTTTTTTGCAGTGCTTAGCTTGATCTACTTTTTAAGCAATTAATGCATTTTAAAATCAGTAAGTAGTTTTATCTAAATTTTTGGTCTAACAAATATCCCAAATTTTAAGAGATTTCCAGAGATCTTTAACATTTCTTGTTTCTTATCTGAAAAAAGAGAGTCTTATCTGTTACCTATGAAGAATAGAAAACTGTCATTCAGTTCACCAATAAGTATATTTGAGTGTTTGTATTTTGATGCCCTTACAGAAATAATTCATTATTCTTTCATTAGGTAATCAGTGAAAGTTGACTAGCTATGGGAAATGTAGAGAATGGTTCAAATGAAAAGCAGAAAGTAAAATACAGGAATCATTACTTTCTTTCTAAAAAGTGTTGTTTTAATATTTAATTATTTCATGACATTAAATTTCTGAACAGGAGAAGGCGATAGGAGGATCTTTAGAGAGATCAGATGTGAAAGTTCAGCTCCTGTTGCTTTTTGCATGCCTTGATAATGATGCTCTCACCTTTTCTACAGAATTAAATGGGTAAAAATTGTTGAGCAGTGATTAACACGGACAACATGCATGTTATTGTGTGCTCATTGTCAAATTCTACAGTTTTGAGCTTTAGAGAAGAAAATTCATGAAGAATCAGATAGAATTGAGAGTGGTGTTGCATACCTGTTCCAGTCAGTACTCAACTGTACCAGGGTGATGACTGAGAACATAATCTTCATGTATTCCACGTTACAATGCTGCTATTCAGTCTTTGTTTTCTAGCCTGAATCCTACATACATATATTAATGACCTTAAAGCTTAACTGGCTGGAAAGTAGCTACTGGCTTGAAGTTAGCTGAAGGTACACTGTTATGTTTGCTTAAATTTCTTCTAATCAAAAAACAAACAATGTGTTGTACTTGTTAATTTACTGACTGAGCAGATACCTCTGAAATATCTGTGATGTAACACGGTGAAAAACCCCTGGAGTGTTTTACCTCGAGAGACTTGCAGCTCTTATACTGCCTTGACTTACTTTATTTAATAAAGATTTAGTAGGTGGCTAGATTCAGAGCTGAACTTTTTCTTCTCAAAAATAGTGTAGGAGTTAAATAAGCTACTTGATTCGTATGCTTGTCTGCTTTATTGCACTACTTAACCTCTAGAAATGATACAGATTAGCATCAATTTCCCCCTAATTTGCTAATAACTCAGGTTTTTATTTATTTCATTTTGAAGTTTAGTCCTGGATGCCATCAAGTGAATGATGGTAAAGCTATGATGGAGTCCCTGTATGCACTTCAAAACTTTAACTTCCTTGAGGATCTTTTTTGTTCATCTTTCCAGTTTTGGAAACTATCCCTCCAGTAAAGACCAGTCTTAGTATATTCTTGCACTGAAAGGAAATTGCAAGTTATAGTTAATTGGAGCGATTGGTGAAAAGACATCTGTGATATAGATTGTATCATATAGAATGCTTTTTAAATTGGCAGGTAAATTTCCATGTTAAGAACTTGTGGTCAGAAAGAGAGAAGTAATTTAATAAATCACATTTGATGCCCTTAGTTTTTCTTAGTCCTATGAGTTTGTAGAAGCAGAGGATGTCTCAATTTTTTAGTCCCTTGAAATATCACCTCATGTTTTCGAATGTAGGCAAGAGAACAGACTTGTGAGAAAGAGTTTAATCTGTAGCATTACTATACATTGCAAGTATGTGCCTGTGAAACTATGTGCTGTTAACTGAATTAATCCTGTGACTTATATTGTGCTTAGAAATGTTGACTCCATTTTTCTCTACCCAACAAACCTGCCAGTAATAAAGGTGCCACAAACACCAATCTCCAGAAGCAGTTTTTCAGATCTTGAATGATTTGTTTATTACTTGAAGTCCTAATGTGAAACCGGTTTGTTCTTGCCTTGGCTAGATAGTTTGTTTGACATGGCTGCTACATACACTGCCTCACCTAAAGAGATCTGAGGAAAAGCAGCAGTTGTTAAAAAATATCAGTATCTTTTAGTTCTTAATCTTATTTTCATTGCTAGTTCTCATGACACTTTTGAGAGAGCAGTGGTGAACTTAAAACCCTAAAACTGAAAATAAAGGAATGTTTTGAATGTGTATTGTTCACATTCTTCCTGTGATAGAGCATATAAACCAATGAAATATTTCCTATTGTAAGTTTTGAGTTCATTTGTGAAAATATCAACATCTAATGCCATTTGACCTTCCTTGGACATTGGTCGAAGCTTGTCAGAGATAGCGTGCCCCTGTAGGAGGTCCAGATCCTTGTGGACTAGCACCTGGAGGCTGGACCAGGGTGAGCTATAACATTTCAAGTGGCACATATGTACACCAGTGTTTAAGGAGTAGAAGAATGGCCTAATTTTCATGCAGAATAGTTCATTTGTTTCAGCAGTTCTGATCAGCTGAGATGTTTATGTGAATGTAAGCTGAGTTTTTCTCCAACCCCAGCATTTTTGGCTTAATAAATGAAGTACCGATTTTGATGTCGTACTGTCACAAATGATTGAAGACCTGAAACAAAAACTGATTTTGAAATTTGCCTCTTTAAAAAACTTGTTTGTACTGTAGCACTAATTCATTTTAAAAAATCTTGTTTGTTGTGGTTTTTTAATTTTATCTATTTTTTTTTTAAATCTTGTAGAGCTTTTTGATAACTACATGCAGCAGGATGCACATGAGTTCTTAAACTACCTATTAAATACAATTGCGGATATCTTGCAAGAGGAAAGGAAACAAGAGAAGCAAAATGGTCGCTTACCCAATGGCAACATTGACAATGAAAATAACAGCCCACCAGACCCGACCTGGGTTCATGAAATTTTTCAGGGAACGTTAACAAATGAAACCAGATGTCTTACGTGTGAAACTGTAAGTCTGTGCTTCGTAGAACAAATTCTTCATGCTTCAGAACTTTGTTTCATGATTCATTTATCTCAGCATACTAACATATTAGTTTCTTTCTTTAGAAATCTTACATTTGTATGAACGTCTGCATTTTTTCTGTGTCAGTGAGAAATTTCCAGCAGCTGATGCATGATTTGTAGGAAAAAGGTATTGATCAGTATTAGGAAGGTGCCCAATTTAATTTTGTCTGTGTAGTCATAATCAACTTCAAAACTTAGATTGGGAAAGTCTAAATTGATGTATTTGTAAGAGCAATGAAGCTTGCTGCTCAGGGATGGGGAGCTTTTCTCCAGCATAATGTCTTGAGGACTTAATGTCATACTTCGTCATACATACCAGAAATAAGTATTCTGAATCAGTTTCCTTAGATTTCTAGTTTTGAAATTTAAATCCATTGAAATCAAGATGCTGTAGTTGCCTTTTGACAGTGAGACATTAGACTGGGATTCTCAAAGAGCGTAACAAAATGCAGGAAAAGTAATCCTCTCTTAAATGTCTGTCCACAGGAGTTCTTCTACTATCAGACCCTGAGAAATAAACTCCCTTTTTAAGTGAGTTGTGCTAAAGTTTTCTTTGAGAGTAGTTCTACAGTAAAAGAAAGAATCTGTTTTAGAGAAAATATTATAATTGAATTTTACTTGCTTGAGAAAAAGAAAAAGCAGCACAATATGAAAATTACAGTAATTCTCTCATGGTCTATGCCTTAGGTATTGTGAGAAGCTAAATGACTATTTTGTGTGACTCTTTATACCTATTTTCCATAATTACATAATGCACGTATTTCAACATGACATTGGAAAGGAAAGGAGGAATTAGTCAGATTAAACTGTATATTTCACATGTATTTTTTCTGTCTTCTAGAAGTGTCATCTCTTTGATGTCCAAAAGAAAAAAAAAAAAAAAAGGATCCCCAGTGTCATATATAATGATGTAATACAACTGTAGACTTGAATAGATGATATTTCTAGTAATTTAAGTGCTGATTTCTAGCTACCCCTCTTCTTTTCTAGTACATTTCTCCTCCCTAATAATTACTTTATGGCAACTGTTAATTACTTTCTCTTTAGTTGTTGTACTGATTTTTATTTTTTTTCCTTCTTGAAACATGAGTTTATCTTAGTCTCTTAATATGACTGATGTCATTACCTTTCCTCACTATTGTCTTAGTTTNGTAAATAGCATTTATCTCAACCCACGTATTTTACTGCATATCTCTCTACTTCTCTCCCCCGTCCCATTTGGGGAGGGGGGAGGGTGAGTGAATAACTGTGTGGAACTCAGCTATCTGCTGAGTCAAACCATAACAACTATGTCACAACAAATTATTCCTGTCATGATTTTGATCCAGGTGCAGTCCTTAACACGATTTTAATATGCTGAAATACCCTTTGCCAGCATTATTTTATCAGTTATTAGACCTATCACAATTTTGAATTTTTCTAATATTGCTTAGTTCTATTTTTCTGATTTCTGTTTTTGAACAGGAGTTGCCATGTCTGTTCAAAGCTGTGCCTCCTTGGCTAGTTGAATTTTAAAGAATATCACAGACCAAAATGTTTTAGTACATATTATTTGTACGTTATGGCTTTTGTGTTCCAACCCCAATAATCTGGAAAGTATTTTATCAGCCATCTATCTACAAAGTATATCTGCTTCTGTCTAATTAAAACACAGTGACCTGAAAGTGGGCACTTGAAAATACAGACGTATGAAATAGGTGATACTACTGTGAAAAGGCTCTTATTTTCAAATGCAGTGAGCATATATGATTGCTTTAGTATTTATTGCAGGTGTAGGTATTTAGAGTCCTTTAGAAATGTAACTTAAAATGTAAGGAATACTTGAACATTACTATGTAGCAGTTGCACAGCAATAAGGGATGAATTAGTGCTTCTACTACAGGAGTAGTAGAGACTTATCTATGTCCTACTTTCTCTGCCTCCCTCCCCGTAAATCACGCACATTCTTTCAGCTTTGCTTAAAAATAGTTTCTGTCTTAGTACACATGGGAACCTACAGCTGCAAAAGCCCATTTTGTCTGTGAGCTAATTCACATTGCTAGTGAAATTCCTAACTGAAAGAAAGATAGATTCTGTTAAGTGTTCGCCTTCTGAGTTCTGTGTGGCATTAGCCATCAGACTACAGGTGAGCACCCTCACAGGGCGCTTCAACTTACCAGAGTTTGATTCTGCAAGTGATGAGGTTTTCTGACCATGTCCGTCTTTCATTTACATTCTATATATGGTGCATTTTTATTGATAGTATTGATCATACTAGCTTCAGGAACCTCTCTCAGGTTAACCAGGGTCCTGTTTTCAGCTGGGACAGAGTTGACTTTCTTCATAGTGTCTGGTATGCTGTGTTTTGGCTTCAGGAGAAAAATAGTGGTGATAACACACCAATGTTTTAGGTGCTGCTGAGCAGCACTGCTCAGAATTTCTTTTGCAAACTACTGATTTCAGTGCCCACCTCCTTTTGAATGAACTATAACGCATCCCGTTCTTCTTCTCCACTGTCTTCCCTGGCCTTACAGCTTCTGCTTGTGATCAAGTTGCCTGTGAAATTTTTGTTGTTTCATGAACTTTTCTTTGATTTCACCAAGAAAGGAAGAAATATCTCAACAATATGTCTGAATAACACTGATGGTGTAACACCTCAATCTCAGCTGTCCTAGCTGGGAACTGCAGCAGTGCGTTTTCTGGAACTGTTTTTTTTTTTTTTTAATGAGCCACTCTTAATTCCTGGGCTACTGTGATTTCCTCTACACTCCTTAGCATTCCAAAATCAAGTGGTGTTTGCAAAGGGGTATTTTGAAAAGATGTTTTTCTCCACATACCTATACTTTAGTACATCCCTGAAGACGGGAAATGAACAACACACAGAAGAAGCCTTTTTTTCCCCCACCCTAAAAGCATCTTGGAAAAATTCGAGAAGTCTAAACATTGCACTTAAGCATTTAAATGATGTTGTAGATGTGATGTATACTGGCATAGTGGTGTATTTTCTGTGTCTGTACACTCATTCGTGGAAAAAATATTTACAGAAGAGTGGGAGGAATCTTTTCCCAGTCCTCTCACAGATATTAGCAAAAGGTTTTAACTTAATTTCATAAGCTTTTTGATTTCCCTAGTTACAGTAATTCTCAGAAATAGTCGTCTTGACCAGCTGTATTTTTCTTGTTATTCTCCATGTATGCTGCCCTTAGCAGCTGTGTCCTTGTCATCTCTTGCTAGTCAGAGAACAGCTTTTCAAAACTGCAACCAGGCATTTTTTCTGAAAGTGTTCACTTTTGTACATAGGAGTCATAAAAGGCAGTAGACATCCTCACCAGTGACCCTGAGTGTCCCTAGATACAAGGGGGAGACAATAGCAGGCAGAAGTTAAGGTTGCAGCTTGCTATGTCCTAAACATCTTAATAACATGGCTGGTTGTCAGGGCCACTATGGATGTCATCTGTCACCATTTTTCAGGATTTGTGATGGAATTTACATTTACCTCCACATATATACATATATACTTCCCTCTTCCTTTTCCTGAACAAAATTAGAAACAGAGATCTGGCAAACCCCAGACATGCTAAGACATTTCACTTGTAACATTTTCTTGAAAGCTATTATAAGATTGCAGTTACATTCTGTCAATAGAAAATGGTGCTGAAAAAGAGGTAAATTGGTTTAGCAGGTTTTAACTGTTAATCTACTCATCTTTTTTTTTTCTTCAGATAAGCAGCAAAGATGAAGACTTCTTAGATCTTTCCGTTGATGTAGAACAAAATACTTCAATTACTCATTGTTTAAGGTATGTGGGTCGCTCCAAAAGAATTGCCTCCTATTTATTTCCATGGAAACTGCAACAGATACGAAGAGCACATTAACACTATCTGATAGAGCAAATTCTCAGATACAAAACACCATTTTTCAACTTAGCCACCACCATTAGCTCTGCATTTTTGCCAGCAATGAACAAGAGCCTACGTGCTGCACTTGCAAACATCTGTATCAGTAGAGGTGATCCGCTGTTGCTGTTGCCACTGCTGAAACGCGCCACCACCGCCTCGCTGTGCTCACATCTACTGTTTGGTCTCCATCAACATTCTGCAAGCGTCAATGACTATCAATGGGTGCTAGTTTTTCCACATGGAGGAATTCAATTCCACACCTTTGCTTCATGTGCGCTTCCGTGTCAGACCTCATTTTGTCAGACTGCCCCTCTGCTGCCATCCGTCACATGGCAACAAAATGTAGCAGAATATTGGTGGGAAGGTTCAACTTCTTCTGCCATACCACCAACATCCACCTCTGATGTTGTGGGCCAACATAATAAAATAGGAGGCATTACATTCAGAACATCCCTTGTAGATGCAAAAATCTGAACTTCCATATTTTGACTGTCTTTTTGGACCTTGAAAGAAGGAAGTAAAACTAAATGCTGACAGTCGTTTGACTTAACAAATTTTAGTTTACTTAAACTTACACAACAGAAACATCATTTTATTATTTGTTTACGTTTGTATATTTCAGGTAATAAGCTAGTATCTATATAATTTCTCTTTTTTCTTCCTTTCAGGGGTTTCAGCAATACAGAAACTCTGTGCAGTGAATACAAATATTACTGTGAAGAATGTCGCAGTAAGCAAGAAGCACATAAAAGGTAGATCAGATTCAGGGAAGGAAAAAAATATTACAGAATAATTTCGTGAAAATAGTCTTGTATTTCCTTGTGTGTGTGTATGAGGCAGGAGGAGAATGTTCTTTCTCTCTTAATTGTTCTCCCTCTTCTTCCTCTGAAGAGTAACTTGGTTTCGTTCTTCTTGCTTGAATTCAGTGAGCCTGCTTCCATGAGTAATGAGAATCCATGCAGTGTTTTTGGAGGCCTTCAATCATTCATTATTTTAAGAATGAGAAAAGTGATGTTCTTAAGACCAAAAATAAGATAAAAAGACAAATTAAAGCAGACTACCAGTGATTAATGAAAAACGGTGAAAATTCACTGATTTTGTGGGAATCTTTAAATTTGTTTTCTCTGAATAATAATTTTTACAGTTGCTGCAAGAAACAGTTTGATAGCACTTTTTACCAATTCAGTCAGAACGATCCTTGTACCATCACCTTTTTTGTTAACTGAATTTTTAATTAGCTGTGCTAAACATCTGCATGGCAGGTGAAAAGCATCAGAAAAGCTCCATAGAAGTCTGGAGTTTATTTTGTGTAAAATATTCCTTGTCTGTCTTATATTTCTTTTAGTCTTATTTATGCCTTTGAAGAAACCCTGATTTTGTGTACTGCACTGTTTTTTTTTGTTTTTTTTTTTATCTGAGAAAGTATTTGTCTGCTTACGGATGAGTTGAAGAGATGGGATCATGGGAATGGGAATGTGCTCTACTGGTTATACCACTGGTTCTGATCATTTAGTTGGCCATAGATTCAACACATGGCTTTTGGCATATCTCATCTGCAAAGTCGGCATTCACTTGTTGCCTAAGCTTCCTAATTGATGTGTGTGAGGGTTGCGAAGCAAGGTCTGTCCTGTTATTTTCTGTTCCCGTAGCTCTTTTTCTGTGCGAGAGGTGATATGATCCCTGACCAACAATAAGCTGTGTTGACACAAGCCTGTACTGTAGGTACTGACATATTGGCAAAACAGAGCTTTTGTTGTTCTTGTTTTGTTTTTCATGGGGCCTTTAAGGTCAGTTTCACTGCAATCATCATTTTCTTCCGTCTCTATAGCATAAAGTTTATCCATGATAGTGTCTGTTGAACTAGCAAAGGTGAATTTTTCCGCTGGTGAAAGAGTTCCTATTATCAAACACAACTGGGTTATTAGAAGAGGACTTTGATTTTGCAAAAAGAAGCGGAGCAGAAATTATATCCATATCTCAGTAATATAATAAAGTAACTGTACTTCTGTCATCTGTCAGCCCTTCTGCGGCATTTTTCATTTCCTAGTTCCCTTGCAGACAAAGTAGAAAAATTGCATCTTGCAGGGTTTCCTCAGTTACTATCAAGTCTAAGTTCAGTGAGAAAAAGGGAAGGAAGGATTTTGTCCCTGGTCCCATATCTTTTGAAAAAGGATTGTGTTGTACAAACATATTTACAATCATTCCAAAAATATCATCTTAGTAGACACACATGAAATCTTCACTGGGCTGTATTGTCAAAACTTTTGAGCTACTTTTCATGGCTCACAGCAGTTTGACAAACTCTGCACTGTACTGATCTAAGGCAATTAGATTGCACAAATCTGTCCTCCGCCTGGACGCCTACCTGTGCAACCTGCTGTAGGGAACCTGCTCTGGCAAGGGGGTTGGACTCGATGATCTTTTGAGGTCCCTTCCAACCCCTGAAATTCTGTGATTCTGTGAATTAGCTGTGCGAAGAAGCAGAGCACTCTAGCTTGTTTGTTGTTGTTAGTATGGGCAGCTCTTGGTGGTTGTTAGTATGGGCAAATTTATTGCCCAGAGTGGAAGTCTCTATTGCCAGGCCGACTGTGGTTGGCTGATGTGGATTTGTAGACACTGATGTGAGATCTCAGTACCTCAGACTGGGGAACGGGGCCAGCGAGCCATCAGTAACACTAGGTTATTGCTTTCTGGCTTTGACTTCAATGAAATAATGCTGCAACATTTGTACAAAATTACTGTGCTGGAGCATAGCATTATCTTGCTTTGGCAGCATGAGGTGTGGTGAATAACAGTGTGCTGTCTGTATCCCTTGGCAATGTTAAATGAATGGCTTGATATGAAAATGTGAAATGTGACAAAGTGGTATTGCCTTTTTTAAAACACTTGTTTGACTTGATGGGTTTAATGGGAAATTCAACTGTAACACAGTGTCTGGAGTAACTTTGCAGTACCTCTCACGTATACCAAGTGGGGTCTGGATTTGCTTTTGGGAGCTCAGGAAAGCTATAGAGAGGTATGTCTAAAAGCTGTATTCTTAGCTGTGCATCCTTGTGGTGGTTTAACACTGGTAGGGAGCTAAACACCACCACATCGCACTCCCATTCCCCCTCCTCAGAAGGACAGAGAGAAAACGATGAAAATGTCATGGTTTGAGGTAGGAACAGGGAGAGCACTTACTAGTTACTGGCACAGGCAAAAGACACTCAGCAAAAGGGAGATTAATGTAATTTATTGCCTACTGCTACCAGACTAGAGCAGTGCAAGCTACTAACACCTTCCCCCATCCACCCTCTCCTACCTCCTCCCCTGGAGCAGCACAGGGGAATGAGGCTGTGGTCAGTCCAGAATGCTTTGCCTCTGCTGCTCCTCCACAGTCACTCTGCCCCTGCTCCATGCGGGATCCCTCCCATGAATGCCATCCTTCCCAAACTGGCTTCCCACAGGCTGCAGCTCTCCAGGCACTGCTTTAGAATGGCTCTGCACCAGGGGGCCCATCCTTCAGGAATGCACTGCTCCAGCTCAGGGCCCCACGGGCAGCCAACAGCTCCCCTAGAGCTCCTGCTCCACCATGGGCTCCTCTCCAGGGGCTGCAGCTCCAGCCTGGGGCCTACTCCTGTGGGGGCTCTCCGTGGGCTGTGACCTCTTTCAGGCCACATCCACTGCTGCACCATGGGTTCCTCTGTGGCTGCACCTGGAGATTTACTTTGTGTGGTGCCCATGGGCCGCATGGGGACAGCTGCTCCACCGTGGGTCTCTCTTGGGCTGCAGGAACTTCTGCTCCGTGCGTGGAGCACCTCCTGCCCTCCTCCTACACTGACCTTGGGGCTGCAGGGCTGCTTCTCTCATTTCCTCGCTCCTCTCTCCCAGCTGCTATTGCACAGCAGTTTTCCCTCCCTTCAGTCTGCTCTCCCAGAGCACATCCAGTGTTGCTCATGGCTCAGCTCTGGCAGCAGTGAGTCCTGGTTGAAGCAGCTGGAGCTGGCTCTGACCTGACATGGGGCAGTGCTGGGCTCTGCTCACAGAGTATCTTATAACTTATCTTCAGTAGATAAGTTCCCTGTTTGTTAATACTAACTGAATATTTTGCCTCCATATTGGAAATACTGGAGTTTTTTGTCTGCTTGTTTTTTTTCAGGATGAAAGTAAAAAAGCTGCCTATGATTCTAGCTCTCCATCTGAAGAGATTTAAATACATGGATCAGCTGCATCGATACACAAAGCTCTCTTACAGAGTAGTTTTTCCTTTAGAGCTTCGTTTATTTAACACCTCAGGAGATGCCACCAATCCTGACAGAATGTATGACCTTGTTGCCGTGGTAGTTCATTGTGGAAGGTAATAACAGTATGTTTTACGTAAGATATTTTTGTGTAAGCTGAAGTGTGGGGTTTTTTTTTGTTTGAAAGAAACTCTCAATATTGCATAATTCTAATAGCATTTAAAGATCTCCTAAAAGAAAAGTTTCTTAGAAAAATAAAGCATTGTGAGGAGATGCTTCCAATCTGGACAGAATGTATGGCCTTGTTGCCATGACAGTTCTCTGCAGAAAGTAGTAACTGTATTTCATGAGTATTTGTGTGAGCCTGACTGTGTCAAAAGAAAAAGAAAACATTCCTTGAATCAGATAAACTTTTAAAGTTCATTTAAAGAAAAAAAAGAGAGAAAGCATTTTAGAACAGATACTGCTTTTTAAAGGTTTTCCTGTTGGTTTTTATGTGTTTGTTACAGACTTGAGCAACGTTTTCTGAAACATATCAATACATTTTGAGTTTTGTGGATTATTTTATTTTCTTTCTTATAGAATATGGCTGTTAGGTTTGTATTTGATTTTGCTGTGTTCCATAAATGTTCTTACGATTTCAAGCTGTAAAATCAGGGATGCTGTACAAGCTACTTAGTTCTGAAGTGGAAAAAAATGATTAAGCATCTAGAATCGTACATTGATTTACACTATGAGGTCAGCTACCTGAAGCTCAAAGCAGGGCTTACTTTGACATTAGGTTGGGTTGCTCAGGGCTGTAGCGGTTCAGTTTTATGATGAGAAGTGGGGATTTTAGGGTAACCAGTTTCAGTCCATTGCCATTCTCACATGTCTTCTTTCCCCTTATATCTAGTCAGAATTTCCTTTGTCGCACTTTGCAGCTACTGCTCCTTTTCCCCCATCTGGTGCTGTAGTCCTCTGAGACGTGCAGAGGCCTGCTGCTGACCTAGCTCCAGTTGATCAGCCACTCCCTTACACTGACAAGGTTGTGTTTGGAATCACATATCCAGGTTTGGGTCCCAGAATGATGAGCAGCAGAGAGTATCACTGCTGGCTGTCCTCTTACAGTACAGCCCCAGATGTGCTCTGTCTTGGAAACGCAGCCATTCTCAGAGCCATGGCAGGAGATGAATCCTGTTTTTCAGTGGATTGTGTTGTCTGGTACACAGACATGTCCCTCACAGATAGCGACTTTCTCTCCCTGATCCTGCCATACAAATCATATGTGTGTCATTAGCAGGTTAAGGCAGTTGCAGAAATGCTTTAAGTAGTTGTCCAAGTTCAGTTGTAAGGTTCAGCTTGTTTGAAAAGTGTGTCATTTCCTTACCCAAAATCTGATTAAGAAATAGGACACTTGTACAGTTCTTTTTTCCTATCATAGTTGTGAAGAAATTTCTTGTCTGCCATAAAGTGAAAAGCAACCATAAGTTTAAATGGGAGACCCTTTCATTGCTATAAGGATTTTTCAGTCTTCTAAATTATCAGTTCAGTTCAGGTTGGTTGGTTTTTTTGTTGTTTTTCTTTATGAAGACCAGAAATGCTTTGGGATCTATTCTGTCCTTATTGAAACATCAGAATAATTTGTTGATTTCACTTTTTTGTTTCTCTTTTATTTCCTTTCATTTATATTTTCATGCCTGTGCTGCTTAGTCCTTAATTTTATATGCAAAACTTTCTTTTTTTTTCACGCAGTATTTTTTAGTACAGATACATAAGACATTGTTAGGAAAGTGATTTAAGTGTGAGGAAAAAAATGGGAAAAGAAGCATCCTAACAGAAATTGTTTGGTAGCCATTTTAGTTACTGTTAAGCATTACTTTTCTTTAAGAAAAAACACTTTCATGAAATAATTTGTACGTACATGTGTATTATGATTTGTGTTCTTTTTTAATTGTATTTTACAGTGGCCCTAACAGAGGACATTATATTGCAATAGTGAAGAGTCATGATTTCTGGTTGCTTTTTGATGATGATATTGTTGAGGTAAGCTTTGTGTAACCCCAGACTTTTTTCTCACACTGATCAGAACGCTTGCACCCCTGTTGGGTGTATGTTTACTTGAAAGACTGACATGCCAATGAGGGGATGGTTCAACCTCAATCGAAATGAGCAATGACTCTGAGCACAGAGCTGCGCCTTATAATTTGATTGTACAATAATTTGCTTTTTTTTTTTTTTTTTTAACTTCTTAACAGAAATTTCTTTGGTTTTGGCCCATGTCTTTCACCATTGTTTAGTAGGCTGTTCCTGTGGCCAGAGTGTATGGCAAGTAAAGGTACAGGTGAATTGATTTTACCACTATCCTTCTCTGAGGGTAAACAGTTTCTTGGAGCAAGGTATTTATTCATATTTTCTGAGAAGTTATAAATTATTGGAAAGGATCAGTCCAGTAATCTGTTTGATTGAGTGTCCTGGATTGTTTCAGGAAAAAGCTGCAACAAGTGTAAAAGTGATTGAAACTGGACATTTCTGAATTTCACTGCAAAATCTAGAAGTTAATTCCTGAAACAGGAGTCTTTTGCATGTGGTATTCCTGCTGATGTTAGCCGTGCTTCCAGGAACTCTTATTATAAAAAATAAAATAAAATAAAATAAAAAATTCTTAACTAATTTCTTGGAACAAGTGAATTCCCTTCACCAGTCTTGACTTTGTCATCAGTTATCTTTTATTCTTTATTGAGAGAAAGAGCAGTCCATATTTTATATCGTTTCCTGTTTTTTGCTTGTCCTGTCATCTTCCTTTTTTCCACCTTGTCTTTGTTTATGCATTAACAGAAGTATGATTGTGCTGTCCAAGTCCTCTGTTAAATTTAATTAAGCCTGTACAATGAATAATTTAAGTTCTTCCTTGCAGTGTACAGGAACTGCATAATTAAAAAGACAAAAAATGAGTGAGACAAGTATTGGATTTATTGTGTTAATTGGCAGGACGAGTCAAGGGTAGTAAGAATTTCTTATCTGCAAGCCACATTATGGATCATTTTTCACATAGGAAATGACAAACATGGAAATACACTGGGTTGCTGGGAAAGTAAAAGGATTGCCTGTATGTCTTATCAAGATACACTGTAAATTGAAATGCCTTGATAGGGTCAAAAGTTCACTTTCCTCCAGGGAAGAGAGGCTGCTGTGGTAGATCTCATATCATTTCACAAACATCAGACACAATCTCTCCAGTTCCAGAGCAGTAACACCTGGCAATTTGGTGTTTTTTTTTTTTTCTCTCAGCCCTTCTAAAGAGGAAGGAAAGAATCTTTTTGTTCCCAGATGTAAAACATCTCACTGCCTGTCAGTCCCATGCTTAGTCCAGTTGGAATTACTTGCTCCTTCTTGAGAAAGATTTCTGTTCATATAATGGGAATGAGATTAAAAAAAGTCTTAAGTGAAAGAAAATTTCTTTCAACTTCTTTGCTGTTTGTAACCTAATTTGTCCCTGGTTTAAAATGTGGCAAGAGAGCGTGCTTTTATTTTGTTTCTTTTGTATACAAAGATGATGACAATGAAAACTTGACTATACTCTTTTCACCTTCTTGACAGATGTTTTAAATCTTCCCAAAAATCTTAGCTTTCCCGCCTGACAGGATCACAAGCAAACTTTGTGTATGAAAAGCTTAGAAAGTTAGCCTTCATTCTCTGCCTTCTCGTTATTCTCATCTGCAATTGATCAGCTTAGAAATGATGACTTGTACGTACATTCTTCATAGTGAATGAAAAGTCACAGTGAGATATTGTTAAAATTGTTCTGTGTGAAGTTTGTGCAAGCAGTGCACTCACAGATTCACTTAATTCTTAAGAGTGGACACACACATGCATGAATTAACATACCTGCTGCCGTCTGTGCAGCTAATGGCAAGTGGGAAACCAATATGCTAACAAATTTAAGAATTACTTGGATTGCATTCTTTTATATAATATCTGAAAGTTGTTTGAAAACATAGAGTGGAACTTAATGTGATACCTATGTTATGCAAGATATTCTTACTTTAAATGTTTGGGTTTTTACATACAGAAAATCGATGCACAAGCTATTGAAGAATTCTACGGGTTGACATCAGACATCTCAAAGAACTCTGAGTCTGGTTACATCCTCTTCTATCAGTCTCGGGATTGAGGGGAAACTGTAATGAAGAGAGGTTGTTATGCCTCACATCTTCTCTATCTTGGAATGGAGCAAG
This sequence comes from Penelope pileata, assembly GCA_013396635.1. Lineage (NCBI taxonomy): Eukaryota > Metazoa > Chordata > Aves > Galliformes > Cracidae > Penelope > Penelope pileata. The sequence goes on from WBMW01002316.1 coordinate 277,528, forward strand.
CACTGAAAAAAGAAATCAGGAAGCTCCAGGGGCAGTAGCACAGTTTGCACACAACTAAGCAAAGAGTTTGGGATTTTTGGAACCTTTGTATCATTTTCATTTGATTTACTCAGGTATCATGGTGACTACACATCTCCACTGCATCCCGTAAGCAAAAAGAGATACCAGCCACTCTTGCAGGAGCTTTCTGTTAGGTAATGCTATCTCTGTGGTCCGAATTCAAAACCCATTAAGGTCACTGGAGAACCTTTCATGGACTTCAGTGGAATTTGAATCAGGCTCTAACTGCGCTGCCAGATTGCTGCAATAGGAGCATTAGAAATCTCTACTTTATGCAGACATAACATATGAAAGGTAAAGGACTCTTTGTAAACTTAGTTTCCTGTGCTTAAGTTTGAAAGAATGAGGCTGGAGTGTTAACATGTAAGCAAAAAAGATATATCTGGGCCCAATTGCCTTCTTGATGGTAGTAGTTTAACTGAAGATACAAACTAGTGTCAGGGAGGCAAGTATGTTTTGCTTCTCTGAAGAAGCTTACGTTATTTATTATGTATGATCGGGAACAATCAGTCAAGATTATGGCTTTCAATCTCCGTATGGGGAAAGATTTGGTTTGTAATAGTTTATTTTTATTTATAAATTATTGTAACTTAGGTTCTTGTGTATTGTCCTTTATTCAGCAAGTATTGGGGATTTTATAAATTAATTTGCATTAAAACTAATTATGTTTAAATGTTAAAGAAGAGCTGATATAAATTCTAAAAACAATACCTACAACGTCTTTAAAAAAATGAGTAACATAGAGAGATTTCCTTCTGGAGGGACTGGTATCTAAGTGAGGTACTTTAATTAAATCAGAATATCATCTTTCCATTATTGGGTGAAAATAAATGATCAAGATATTACACAGAAGACTTTTAAGAGTGTGTATCAGAAAAAAATGATGATGCAGTGGTGGTATACCAGTCTTTATAGTTCTTTAATCATTTGTTAATGTCTTGTGCTCTACGCAAAATAGAGTCATTTGGATCAAAGTAAACCATTTTCAGAATATCGTTCCCTCTCCTAGAAATGGATCCACTTAAGTTACCAATAGCATGGGTGACTATCTCAAAAACCATTGAAGGTCTCAAGTACAAATTGCATCTAAGCAAGAAAAAGGCTTAGAATTTCATGAGACTGTAGATACTACATTCCTTTAAAAGTAGGATGAAGAGGAGGATTTTCCACCTCTAGGGTGGAAAAATTCTGGAACCACCTGATTTACTTTGCTCTAGGTTTATGAAACAGCATTAAGAATTAAATCTTGACAAAACACCTGATCTGTAATAAATGTGAACTACTGTGATTTGACATTCTTCCACTTAACTGTACTTCGTCTGACAGTAGCTGAATGTAACTTCTGGAAAGTCAGGGGATATGCATCCCAGATGATGGCAATCAAGTCTTGGATGTCCTTGTCACCCCTCTTCAGCTAGTGATTTTTACATTATTGTGATTTTCTAAGGTTATTTTATTGATACTGTTACAACTTCTAAAAAGAATGTCTCCTGTCTGCTGCTATAACTGACTACTTACTTACCTGTATCTTTTAGCTCAGGAAATGACTTCACCTATTCACTCAGTTGAACAAATCTTTAACAGGGTCACTAAATAAATTGGGCTATTTAGCAACTGTCATACTGTAAAAAATTGCTTTTGTAAAATGCAGAGTTTCTAAAGCCCTGGTTTGGCTAGAATTCTTTTATATGAAATCATGTATAGTGATCAAACTACCAGCATTGTGAAGTAAAGCTTAAATATTGTGAGAGATGAAGAAAATATGATTGGATTTTTCTTAAGGAATTCAAATAACTTTAAAACCTTTCTTCAGCTTTCAGTGGGTAAAGGGCTAAAGGGTGAGCCACTAGGTTAATGGTGCGTGTTAGAAGGATGAAGTCCTTTGCATCCTAAAGGTACAGTATTGTAAAAGAACTATCATGTTACTTTTTTACTAATTGACAAATGTCAAATCTCTCTTTTTTTTTTTTTTTATGTAGTTCAAAGCTGAGGCTACTTGCTAAATACTTTATATCCTAATAAAATGTAAAACATTTTCTGTTTTATTCACTGGTTTTACTCCTGCAACGTATTTTTGTAAGACACTGACTTTTATTTTGTGTAGGGTTTTTGAGATAGTATTCCAAATTAAATATTTCACTTGACTTTTTTTTTTGCAGCTGAAATAATTGTAATTTCTCAATTAAACTATTATCAGAAACTGCAACTTGATTAAAAAAAAAAAGGAAAGAGGCAGGGAAGTGCAAAATATAACTGTTCAATATGTAAAACAGTATAGAGTTATTTCTTGACTGTAATACAGTGGGGAGTGTGGGAAAGTTGTCAGTTGTTGTAAATGGTGGAAATGATTTGCTGTTTAACTATGTAAATGTTAATTGGGACTACAGTCCTCTATTTTGTATATTGAAGCAAAAACTTCTATTAAATAAAGTATGTTCTCTAAAGGCAAGTACTGCATCCTTTGCAGAGCCCTGATGGTCAGTCTGCTGTCTTTTGTGCTTTTCAGTGTTTTCAAACCTTAAGTCTGGAGCGTCCTGTATTAAGATAACTGCCCTGAGCCGTGGGAGGAGAGTGGGTTTAAATACAGTGCCTTTTGTATCTCAATTTGTTGTTACAAAAATGCGGTGGCAGTCATGGTTTTGGGGGTGTACTTCTAGAATTGGCTTTTACGTCAGTTGGTTTCTGAGCTAGAGAAGAGGGAGTGTTTTGAAAAACTCTTCTTTTTTGACTTCCATTTCCTCTAAAAAGCTGAACCTTGCTATAAAATACGTATCCAAGTTACCTAAGGAATTGTCAGTTTGTGGGAGGGGAAACAGAAAGGAGTATTTACAGACCTAGCATAAGAGAGACTGACCAAAGAACTGGACTGACCAAAGACTTCTGGAGTCCAGCATCAGAAGAAAAAAGTGCAGCTGATTACAACATCCAGTGTGATTTGGTGCCAAGTCATTCTTCACTTGGAGAATACACTACTGAAAACCTGAAGTATGTGAGGCTTCTAGTTGCTTTCATAACTTATGAAAATGAAGAGAATTTTATCTTGTGTTGCTTGATCTGGTCTCTCAGCTGTAGGTGTAAGGTGATCAGTGTAGACTTAAAATTAAGCTCATCGTTGCAGCTTTTTAAAAGAAATTTTGATACTTGAAATCTTCTGTCTTACAACAAAACTTACGTAGCTTCATTTCAAGATAAGCAGATATGTACATGACGTTCTTCCTGGAAGTTAAAATAATGCGGATGCAGATAATCCAGAGGCGGTTTGCTTGCTCTCATAGAGTGGCTTTACAGTCTAAGTTGTCGAGTTTTTCCCGTCATGTTTGTGTGGGTTGATCTTAAGCATGTATATCTTAGCAATTCATTCTTTGTTTTCCCTCTTGATAATAAAAATGTCCACATTTTATAGACTCTGTCTTGCAAGGCTTCAGAGTCCTTTAACCTCTCACAGAATAATGTGAGGTGTGTAATACATTAGTCTCTTTACACGCACTGAGTACCTCCAGCTACTCAGTTATTACAGAAATGGATGTTGTACGTAATCTGTATCCAAGGGCTGTTCGTTTTGCTGCAGCTTTGTTTCTGGCTGGTTGTTACAGCTGAGCTCTGCAGGTCAGCTGTGTACAAACAGTGCCTTCACCTTTTGAGTACAGAGATCTCTGAAACCTGTTTCCAGTTTTCATGATAGAGTCTGATGAGGCAGAAATAAACTTTGGTCAAAAATGTGCAAGATTGCCTGCCTCTTCCTTTTCTTAAGTGAGCTCAACTGAGAATCTGCTGTTATGGCTGATGAGCTCTTTTGGGGGGGAGCTTGTTTAAGTACGCATTGGGTATATATGGAGGACTGTTTGCAGGCATCGCCACTTTAAAATGAGCTGAATAATATCTTCCAGTTTCTTCCCAAAAGCTCAAGTGAATTACATTCTTCCTTTCCCTCTCATGGCTTGTGATTGCCCCCGCATAGGAGATTCTAAGGGCTCAGAAAAGTGCAGATACTGTCCCGCAGCTCTTTGTATAGGGCTTGTGTTGGCAGCATCACGGAGCTTTAGTTGTAGAAGGATCATCTGTCGTGTCTTTGGTCTGCATTCCACAGGTTATGTAATCCAGGAGAGGGATCTTGCAGAGCAGTTGGAGTGTAACTTTACCACTACTTACTAAAATACTAGATTAAAAAAAAAAATCCTAAAAGGTAAAATATTACATTTAATGCAGATTTCTGTCATTGGGAGAATTTAGGGTGTATTCAAAACATTCTGCCGTACTCTATGCTTTTGTTGCTTAGTAAAGAATTGTGCCATTATGTGTGTGTTGTAATTGGTTCTTTAGGTCTGCTAAATGAGTGAACCGTGTTTCACAGGAGACAACGCTTAAGATTTTTGCATTGTAAAGAGCTGGAGCTTTTTTGTTTTCTAGTCCCCATATCTCTCTGGTGAAAGTTCTCTTCAAAAGCAAAATGGCTTTTTTGGAGTCACGGGAATGAGTAAGTGCCACAACCTTGATGTACCCCTCTCTCCTTATTCCTCCCTAGCATTACAGAATCCGAGACGTATTTGGAAAATGAAACAGTTGTTTTTTAGAAGATACCTTCAGGTTATTTTTGAGATTGCTTGAGTTCAGTGTGACAGCGTGGCAGCATTACACCAGAGATCTGTCGGAATGAGAACAGAACCAGCAGGAGCTGCATACCAAGGAGAGCTCTGTGTTTGGTAATCCCAAGGTATTCTAATAGGACCCAGATTTTACTGAAGAATATTTCCATCCACGGTATTTGCAAAGCAGCCACCAAGAACCTTCAGTGAATGTCTGGAGGAGAAGGGTATCCAGCAAGACTATACTTGCTATGCATATGTCAGGCTTTGAGTTTGGCCACTGCACCTTTGCATTCCCTTTTTTTTTTTCCTTGGAAATCAGGAGGGCCATGTTGAAGACACAGCTGTCTTCAGAAGTCACTCACTTTTTTGCTGTAAGTTTCTGAGAAGTTTTTCTGAATTGCCAATTATTGGGAGGAGGCACTCCAGCTGAAGACCATGAGCTATTTTCCACACGTGTATCAAAACACTAATTGACCTCTTCTGTTACATTACATCCAGAAAATTCATAATTCACCAGCGGAGAAGTGAGACAAAAGTCACCATGTTTCTAAGCTGTCTTTTGTCTTTCTACATTATAGGATTTTGTGCAAGATAACACAGAATTGGGGAAAAATGTTAAAAAAAGAACTTTGATATTTAAAAAACAAATATGATGCATGATAAGTTTGTGCTTTAGTGAGTAATAGTAATTGTTAAATAATATAAAGCAGGAGAACATTGCTTTTGGCTACATCTGGTAACTTTTAAAGGTAAAACTAACTAGAATACTATAAGCTTTTTGAGAAGGATTAGAGTGAGATGAAAAAAACTCCAGACTGTGGGGATCCAAAAACCATGAGCATCTGTGAGGGGAAGAGAAGAAAGCTGATTGTGCAGGCTGAGAGGAGGAAGTCTGTGTGAGGCCGACTGTCAGCCTGCACTGCAGGCCTGCAAGGCCAAAATCTGGCCTCTTCTGTTGTTTGTGCTGTGATATATCCAAACACAGCAGCAGCCACAGCTGTTCATTCAATGGAAAACTTCCTTAAAGAATGTACCTCTGATAATAGTCACAACACACACGTTTAAGTCTATAACTACACAGATGTCATTTTCAGTGTTGGAAATGAGAAAACAGCTGCTCTTTGTCCCCAAGAATGACAAATATTGGCTTTCCGGGGATGCTGAGTGTCTTCACAGAATGGCTATGGTTGGAAGGAACCTTACAGCCCACCCAGCCCCAACCCCTGCCGTGGGCAGGGCTGCCACCCACCAGCTCAGGCTGCCCAGGGCCCATCCAGCCCGGCCTTAAGCACCTCCAGGGATGGGGCACCCACAGCTCTCTGGGCAGCTGAGCCAGGGCCTCACCGCCCTCTCAGTAAAGAATTTCCTCCTAACATCTAACCTAAATCTCCCCTTTTAGTTTAAAGCCATTATCCCTTCTCTGAGTCACTACACTCCCTGACAGTCCCTCCCCAGCTTTCCTGTCAGCCCCTTGAGGTACTGGAAGGTCTCCCCAGACCTTCCTCCAGGCTGAAAAGCCCCAGCTCCCTCAGCCTGTCTTCAAGATGTGCTCCAGCCCTCTGATCATCCTCATGGCCTCTTCTGGACCCGCTCCATCAGGTCTGTGTCCTTGTGCTGGGGGCCCCAGAGCTGAGCACAGTACTGCAGGTGGGGTCTGACAAGAGTGGAGCAGAGGGGCAGTCACCTCCCTCTCCCTGTTGGCTGCACTTCCTTTGATGCAGCCCAGCGTTCAGTTGACTTTTTGGGCTGTAGTTGCATGCTGCTGGCTCACGTTGACCTTTTGTCCACCAGTACCCCAAGTCTCCATGGGGCTGCTCTCAATCCAGTCATCGTGCAGATTGTATTTGTGCTTAGGATTGCTCTGACCTTGCACCTGGTCTCGTTGGGTGTAAGGAGGTTCACACAGGCCCAGGTCTCCAGCCTGTCCAGGCCCGCCTGGATGGTGTCCCTTCCCCCAGCGTGTCAGTTCCACCTTATCCATCCATCCAATCCACGTCTCTCCAATTGGAGACAAGGATGTTGTGTGGGACAGTGTCAAATGCTTTGCACAAGTGCAAGTAGATGACATCAGTTGCTCTTGTCCACTAATGTTGCAACCCAGCCACATGAGGCCACCAGATTTGTTAGACACAATTTGCCCTTAGTGAAGCCGTCACCAGCCACCTCCCTTTTATCCATGTGCCTTGACATAGTTCCCAGGAGCATCTGCTTGGTGATGCTGCTGGACACAGAAGTGCGACTGACTGGTGTGTAGTTTCCCAGATCTTCCTTTTTTTATTCCCTTGTAAGAAATGGGGGTTATGTTTCCCCTTTTCCAGTCACTGGGAGTGTCACTGCAGAGTCCTGGAAAATCCGGGCCTGCTTTGGTGTTTCCCTTCAAGTAGATGTGTGTTTCAGAGAACTGTTGGAAGTCTGTGGAGGGCTCTCGCCTGCAGTCTAACACAGCAACAGCTGTTGAATTTGACACTGTGCCCATACACAAGTGCACGTAAAAATTCCATGTTATAAAACAACGCTCACAAAGTTAGCAGTGAGACTGGATAAAACACTACGCAAACTGGTCGCTCGCTCTTCTGCTCGTGTGCAGGTACAGCAGCTTGCAGCACTTAGGTATATCCTTGCCGTTGCATTCAAGTCATCCTTGTGATGGTTTGGTGGTTTCTAACGGCAGGGTATTTCGCATCTGCTTATGAAGATGGTGTCATTGAGCCGTGTTCTGACCCCAGTGCCCATTGCTGGCAGTGGAGGGACAGGAAGGGCTTTCTGATGTCTCGTGGGCTGTTACCTGGGTGCTAAGAGCAGCACCGCATTTTCTCTTTATTTCCCACAAGAGCCGGTGAAGACTGTAGGGGCCAACATGCAGAGAGATCAGAAAAATCCAATTAATCACTGCATTTAGTAGGAGTTATGTGTTTTACATACCTTTGTTGGTAGAGAACAGGCAGTACAGTGCAGAAACAAGGAGTGGGGGAAGTTTGGGCTCCTGAATATTTGAGCTAACAAACTTTTCCAGTGTTCCACGAAGCACACGGACCCTCCAAGGAACAGCAGCTCTCCCAGCATCGTCCCCGAGCAGCTGATTCAGTGCAATTACCTGAGCTTTTTGCGTGAAACAAAAGGTAATGAAACATTTTTCTCATTGAGCAAGGAAGGTCTGCATGAATTTTGAGGCTGAAGTTCTTATTTAAAATTAGTTTGAAGTTATGCCATTAATAATTTGAGTTTTTCTCATAGACTACAGATTTTGGTGAGGGAAGGTCTGCTCGTGTCAGTGCTGGTTGCCCACTGTTGCCATTGCTTTTTAATTACGGGAAGGGAGATCTGGAGCTCAGAAGCCAGCTGTCACATGAGCGTCCCAATTACTTGGCAGATTCGTCTGCTGTGGACGCTGAGATAATTACAGGCAAACGGCTTGTTCTTGCTAATGGCCAACTTGAGGGTTATTTTCTACAGACCTGTCGGCTCCTGAATGCTTCTCCTAAAGCAGGAGGTGGAATTAAAAAACATTTTGACATATTCGTGCAAATGGAAGTTGAATGTGGACATGCAAATGCGTAAACTCTGCCGTGTCTGAACATGGGCATTTTCAAACTTTTAGGCTGGCAAACAGGCAAGGATTTAAAACCAAAAACCTTTGAAACCCAAGTGCCTGAAGCAAATTGTCTTATTAAATTGCTGCTTCTCTTCTGAATATTTTTTCAGTGTTTACAGTAAAAATCCCCTGAAATGAATAGGAGCTATGTAGGTCGCTCCAAAAGTAATGCCTCCCACTTATTTCCATGGAAACTACAGCAGCTACAAGGAGCACAATGGCACCATTTGATAGAGCACATTCTCAGCTACAAAACACTGTTTCTCAGCATAGTCACCGCCATTAGCTGTGCATTTTTTGCGCTCATAAAAATCTGCACCAGCGGAGGTGCCATGCTGTTGCCATGCTGAAAGGCACCACCACCCCTCGCCGTGCTCACAGCCACTGTTTGCTCTCCATCAGCTTTCAACAAGCGTCGATGAACGTCACTGGGTGCCATTTATTCCACATGGAGGAATCCAATTCCACCCCTTTGCTCCATCCACACTCCCATGTCAGACGCCATTGGGTCAGAGTGCTCCTCTGCTGCCGTCTGTCACACGGCAACAACATGGAATGGGATATTGGTGGGAAGGTGCAACTTCTGCTGCCATCCCACTAACATCTGCCTCTGATGTCATGGGCCAACATCATAAAATGGGAGGCATTGCTTTCAGGCCTTTAAGAAAGGCCATCGGTCATTTTAAGCAGGTGCCCAATAAAAATTTGGAAGCATAATGTTTTGCATAGAACTGACAATTTTGCCTTAATTTATTAATAGAAATTTTCAGTAGCTTCACATAAAGGATTCATCTGATGGATTGCAATGAAAATGCACAGTTACATGTTGAAGTTTTCACGTAATTAAATCCTAGTTTCCTTAAAGTCTCTGGAGCTAACGACAGCAATGGTGAAAGCTTCAGAAATGTTCTGAGTGTGCCATAATTGCACAGCACATTCAAGCCTGTGTGAGCACAGATTTGTGTTTATGGATGATTAATGCTATTCATACAAAAATACCAACATCAACAGCGAGAGCTTTCACAGACCAAGTGTGGGAGACGAGTTCTGTCTTCTTTAAATAGTCTTTTGAAAACACTTTTTATTCCTTTATAAATGCAAATCAACAATTTTTCAGAATAAAACTGAGTTGAAGAACACGGCCAAACATAGTTATGATTAATTCATTCACAGTTTGCTAATAGTTCTCTTATTACAAATAGAAATGTAAATCTTCAGAACTGAATTAATAGTGCTTGGAGAACGGCGCTGATTCTGCTTTGTTACACTGTTGACCTTTGGGCTTTTTGGTTTTGATAAGCACACGTGGAGCTCGAGAAGAAAAGCTCCCCGACTACAACATGTAATAAACTAAATTACAAATGATAATTGTATAAAAATACACATGTAATTGTGAAACTGTATATGTCTGATAAAATATTGAAATAAACATTTCTGATGGTGTTGATTTAATGAAGTGCAATTCTGAGCTGCAGAATGGCGGGCTGGCTGGAGGGCGTGGTGTTTGGTTTGGTTTAAGGAGCTGTTTTGGTTGCCGGATGTAAATATTGGCCTTTTCCTAATGCCTGGCCTGTGCTGTTTTCAAAGAGGCCCAAGAGCAAAATTAAAATTTAGTGTTTCTCTCGCTGTATTAGACAGAACTGGGAAGCAAAGAGGAGTATTGGCCACTGCAGGTAATACATGTACTCAAATTTCATACCAAGTTAGTGCTGCCCCACCGCACTCAGGAACACCGACGCACTGGAACAGGCTGCCCAGAGGGGTGGGGGGAGCCCCGTCCCTGGAGAGGTCCCAGGTGAGGCTGGAGGGGCTCTGAGCACCCTGACCTAGCTGCAGTGTCCCTGTGCACTGCAGGGAGTTGGACCAGATGGCCTTTAAAGGCCCCTTCCAACTCTAAGAATTCTAGGATTCTATGAACATGACAGACAGAAACACCGTGGTGGTGGAACAGATTTACCAGATTCCTAATTTCATGTGAAGGCAGCTGAAGGCTCACCCTGGGACTCACTTGTCAGTTGCTTCTGAGCCACGCAGAGCTGACAGAGGAGGTGCCCGAGGCAGGGAGGACATTGCACCCTGCTGCAGGGTTTAAGCACTGCAGCCAAACCAGGCCTCCCGAGCTGTGCGTGTGCCAGCTGGCTGACTGTCCTCTGGAATTTCACTGGTGGCAAAATCTGTCTGAGCGATTTTTTGTTTGCTTGTTTTAGAGTACTGCTGTGAGAAAAAATGCCGCGAGCCTCGTGTCAGTGTACGTGGTTTTAGAAGCAGGGCTGCCCAAGCAGCTTGGAGAGAGGAGGGGATCTAATTCTGTCCAAACATGTTCTTCTCTTTCAGTGTCAGAAATGAAACCCTGCTGCTTCCTTGGGCAAACCATGGAGGTGCAGGAGGGAGCTCTGCAGGAGCTGCAGCTTGCTGGGTGTGCAGGGGGCCACAGCAAGGCGCTGGCTTGGGCCCAGCACCGCTCCTGCTCTTCTGAGCTCCCCCGGAATCTGCCTATGCTTCTCAGCACTGATCTTCCTCTGGTTAAGGCCTACAGTAACGCAGGTAACCGCCCTTCCAGAGGCCGGGGTAACAGCCACTGGCGGGGACAGCATTTCTCAGAGGGACAGCTCCTGGTCTCTGGAACTACAACGAGGGATATAGCAGAGAGAACCTTGTCAGAAATCAATCATTTGTGAAAACTGAAATGCTTTGTGGGAATGGCATTCACCAATTTCTGGTGAAGCAGCAGCAGAGCTCAGGGCACCATCTGTTGCCGCCTGCCAGCTCCTCTGACAGGTGCATGAGGAGCCCAGAGATCAGGACTCCGGCACAGCTTTGTTATGGGAGCTCCTCAGTGCCAGGAGGTCCCACCTGGTGGAGCCCTTGGTCAGGTGGTCACCAGGCTTTCCAGCCGCGTGAATATCCCGAGGCTGCTGCGATTGCTTAAGGTGCTCACGTGCTACAGTGCCTTCAGTCTGAGTGTTCAAATGTCACTGCATATGCACTGGGGCTGGATTAAGACAGGCTTCCTCCCATTTCTACCCTTTGCATGCTTGACTTCGCAAACTTCATTGGTTTTGTTCGTAGCTTTCTGGGCTTTAATAAAAGTGAACAGGGAGAAGCAGAGGTGTTCATCATTTATCAGCCCCTAGAAGAGTTGGAAACTTTGGATCTGTGTGAAAGAACCAGGCATTTGAGCTGTCAGAGCAAGAGATGGGATGATCCTCTCAACTGCGTGGTATGAAAAGAGATGAGCTGTGTGATGCTGCAAGTGGGCTTCATAGTGACTTTCTGAAGAAAAGAGGTGACCTTGGAGCAAGCTTCTGATGCCCCAGGCTGGAGGGGATGTTTCCTACTTCTCTCCAGTGTCTCACGCCTGCCCCTTCCCCTGGCACGCTTTTTGACTTGTTTTCCTATGCCATTCTCTTGTTTGCTGTGAACTCTGGGGAACAGAACAGTTGGTTAATGAACGAGCAGGAACCCTTCCCAAAACTGTGTTCTGACACTGCCTGTGGTGAGAGCAGGTTCTTGGGGCTTTCTCCATTTGGGCCTTGAAAATGCCCGAGGTGGAGACCCTATAGGGCAACCTGTGCCTGTGCCACTGCCTGAATGTCCTCGCTGCAGAGTTCTCTCTTTGTGAGTCTGAACTTTTCTCACCTCACTTCATGGCAATTACCCCTTATCCTCCCACCTTGCCCCACAGAGAATAGCCTGGCTTCCATTTTCCATGGTTTAAAGCCAAAGGATAATTACTACTTAAAGTGACCTCCTCTTGTGTACCTCAGAGCTATAATTTGTGTCCAGCTGCCCCCGTGGGGCACCTCTAAGCAGTGAGACTCTTCATTTAAAATGCCTCTTGCCAGTGTTTCTAACTGGGCGACTTATTGGACCTCAGTACCCTTCCCTTGCTGCCTTTCCAGCCTCCACACTTCTCCTGCCACCTCACACAGGTCAGTCTCAAGGAGCCGTTTCCTCCCCTCCCATCTAACTCACTTCTCCAGCCTCAAGTGCAGCCTCACCTCACTCTCCCCACAGCCCCAGTTTCCAAGGGGTGTGAGCCCCAGGTTCCATCTGACCCTCTCCTCACCTCCTAGCCCTGCCTGCTTCTCAGGGCAGATCCTTCCACCCACACAGTCCCACTCTCTGTTCTGTCCCCTTTCCAACCACCCTGACTCTTCCCATCCTGTTCTCTTTTTCTCTCTGCTTTCCCCTCTGATGCTGGTATAAGACTTGTTCCCACTGTATTCAGACTCAGAAATGCTTGGCCTCTGCTTGCCCAGGCTCAGCAATGGGTGCTTCTGTTGCAGATTCACAGCTCCAGCTCCAGCATTTGGTTTGTGGCTCATGATTCCCACCTTCAATAGCCGCAGGTTTGCAGACTGAAGCTACGTGAATAATGAGGGGCTACCCTGCAGCCAGAGCCTGAGCAAAGCTGCCTGCCAGAGAGGATGCTGCCACTCACTCCATATTCGTACCTGGAACCCTCTCTGCTCTGCGGTGTTTTTATTGTACCATACAAATCTGCTCGCTCCAAGACTTCCTTTCTCCTCTGTCTGCGCTCCAGCTTGGGCAGCAGCACCAGCTTAATTTCCCTAACAAAGTCACCATACCTTCTCCCTCCTCTCCATTTATGCTTACTATGAGCACTCTGCTTAAAAATTAATCATTTGTAAACCAAGTGCATCAGTAAGTCTTCATTGTCCTCTTTCTAAGTGAAATTACTCTTGAAAATCACCTGCAAAATGATGCCTGAGTAGAGCCAAGAAATTCAGAGGCATCAGATGTACGGTGTCTGCTGCTAATATAACCACAATTTCCTCAATTTCTGTTTTTAAAGTTGCACCTCTCCCATCCATTTGTACTTGCCAGTGGGTTATCTTACTGTCTTTAAATTGTAGGGGGAACCAGGCTACTACCATCTGTCCATATAGGATGAGCCCAGGGGGCTGGGCCCTGTGCTCTGTGGAGGGACAATCACAGCAACTGTCATATATGGAAGATATCAGACATCTGTATAGGAGGCATTCATGTCTGTCGAGCTCATAATTGTCACATTCCCCATTCCGGTGATGGAAATGACGTTTTTCTATTTTGTGGTGATGCTGATTTGATATTATTTCTGATCACTTTATTTCCTCCTCCTTTAACGGTGACATCCATCTGCTGTGGGGTTCCCAGTCCTCGGCTCAGTGCAGCCCGTTGCCACTTCAGTGTTCACCTGCCTAGCAGGAGCATCGGCGTGGGCCGACAGGGCCCGAACACCGCTCCAGCTGGACACGCTGCTTTCCAGTGGAGGAAGGGCTTCGTAAACATTGTGCTAATTCTTTGCAAAATGAAATGAGTCCGTGATAACAAGCGATGAGAGGAGGTGCGCTTCCAGCACGCTGCTAATTGGGTTCTAAAAACCCGAGCACAGTTGTCAGCGCCTCTCTCTGCAGTGATAATTCAAAACATGGTGTTATTCCCCTGACAGATCCACCCTGATGGACAAATACAGTGACATTTGGTTGTAATCACATAAAGCTATGGCAAAACCCATTTGCTTTAAGCCGTTATACATCTAAGAACAGTCTCTGGCAAAGCCAAGAGGACTCATTCCAGTTACCCTGAAACACAACAATGTATTGCTCTCTCCCTTATCACCAGTTGCTGAAAATTGCGCTCGTTATTTCCCCACAGCCCATGGCAGCAGTGCTGCTTCCTCGCCTCCAGCCCCGGCCCGTGCTGCCAGCACGCTGCGGCTTGCTGGGGAAATCAGCTCCAGAGCTGTGATCCATCGCTCCAGCTGGTGCCTGCGCAGCCTTACTGCAGGGCTCTAATTGTCCGGTATTAATTCAGGCAGAGTCGAGCATGCCACACTTTCTAATCTGTAGCTAGGATGAAGATGTCAGATGTTGGTCCTTGCTGTAACAGCCTTTTGTTTTGTGTTGGTGTTGTTGTGCCTGTCAAAATGGATGTCAGCATCTTGTAGGGGATTTTGAGATTTGGGTTTTATTTCCTTTCTATTCCACCCGAGAACAAACACGCAGCTGTTGGAAAGGTCCTCCTAGCCAGAAGACCTCAGCATGTCAAGTTTTAGATTTCAAATCTGTAAAGATTGGCAGGGACCTCAGGAGGTCCCCTGGCCCAGCCCTGCTCCAGCAGGGACACCAGAGCAGGGTGCCCAGCACCACGTCCAGGCGGCTTTGGAAGATCTCCAAGGAGGAGACTGCACAGCCTCTGGGCAGCCTGTGCCAGTGCTCCAGTGTCCTGCGCAAACAGCATCCAGAGCAGTGAATGGGTTGGCAGGAGATGTGTGAGCTGGGTGTTGGAGGAGCCAAGCACACATGTTGGCCTTGCTTTGGACAAGATGGGGCGTGTGGGACTCTGGTGTGCTCTGCTGGGTTCGCTGTCCCAGGAAGCATCTCCTCATCCTCCTGACCCGTGGTTCCCCCTCTCTGCAGAGCCTCTCCTCCCCATCCTGACCTGTGAGACTGGACTGGGAAAAGCTTTCCCTGAATTTTCTACCCTACCCACAGCCTTTCCTCCTCGATGATTCTCCAGCATCTTGTGGGGCAAACCTGAGCAAGGGGCGTGAGGACACTGTGTTTCTCCATGCTTCATGTCTGCTGGCAGATAAGTGAAGGATGAGACCCAAATGAATGTTTCCACTAGTTTTTTCTTTTAAAGTTTCCATAGTTTTCATTCTCCTTGAGGTGCTGAGAAGAGAAAACCATGTCTGCAAGTTGAAGATGGAAAAATCTGCCAAGTGTTAGTGACTATGCCCCAAGCCCCAGGGATGTCTTCTGTACACCGCTGCCCTCCCAAGCTCTCCAAGTAGTTCAGGTTTTTGTTACAGCACTTCCTCCAGTCGAGAGGGGCCTGTACTTTTGTAGTCTGGAGCTCATGTTATTTCCATCCCAGAGTATGTTTTCCATTAAAAAAAATTCTTCCTCCAATAGCTCTATCAAAACACACATCAGTGCTCATTTTGCTGATTATTTACAGCCCTTCATTACGTTTACGCTGTGTCTTTTCTGGGAAGCTTCCATTAGGGTGGCCATAGGTGGGGCAGGGCTTGTTAACCGCAGGATGTTTTGCTTCCTGGGATGATATGAAAACACTGATGCTGGTGCCAGCGCAGGGGTCAGAGCTCTGGCCAACCTGCCCTGCAGCGCTGATGGGCAGCTCCTACAAACATCCCGAACTGGGCATGCTCGTGGTGTAAGCAAATATCCCAGCGGATGGAAGCGAGTGCTGCCTTCAAGCCCTCTGCAGAGGACAGTGTCATTGAAATAACAGGCAGCACCTGCATCCACGTGCAATGCCTTGGCCATAGCCTGCATGTCTTCAGGTGCTCCTCTAGCCCATTGCATCGCACCTCCTGCTTCCAGGCTATGTGTAAGTATTCATGTCCCAAAACACTGTAGCTGTAATCAAAGGAGAAAGAGCCAAGGAGGCAGTCATTTACTTCTGGAGCTGATGATAAAGCCATGCAAGGATTTTGCAGTTGCATCCACAAATAACTTTTTATTTAACATTAATTATTTACCCACTCTTCTACAGCTGGCCTGTTTGGGGCAGGCAGTGGCTTGTCCTTCCAGCCCTAAATCCTCACTAGCCATATTTGAGGATCCCTCTGGCATGGCGTGCATCAGCAGGGTTCCATCAGCTTCACAGCATGTCCGGGGAACACATGTGAGGGACAGACAGATGAACAGTGTCATTTCTGAGCAGCAGAGACAAGTCTACAGGCACCAAGGGCTGTGCTGCTGCTAGCAGAAGTGGCTTTTCCCCTCTCTAACTCCGAGTAACGTGACTCATTTTTCTGGCAAACCCTTCTAGAGGGTCAGCAGGAGCAGGGAAGCACCAGGGCAAGGAGGAGAAGCTCTGCAGGCAGTGATACAACAGGCTGGCATGTCCCAGGTTATCGTGGTTCACCAACCTTTTAGTGAAATGATTGATGTTTTACCAGGACATAAAGCTAGAAGATTCTGTTATTCAAGGCAGAAATACTACAACAGTGGCAAAAAAAGGCCTGTGGGCTGATCTGAGCAAACAGCCTCCAGCACAGCTGCTGGCCGCGCTCTCCCCTGGCAGAGCCTCTCTGGGCAGCAGCCTGTGCTGGAAATGTTGAGAGCTGCTCCCTGCAGCCTTTTCTGCGTGCTGCAGCTGCTGCTGGGCAGGCAGGACCCCTGGCCCCACGTCCGAGAGCCTTTTCCTGCCCTGCTCATTTTGTTCTGCTGGGAACAGAGAGAAAAGCAGAGACAGATGCTGGGAATCTGAGTTGCGAGTGCCTCAGGCACTCACGGGAGCTTTCTGTGTATTATTATTTCCACTTCACATGAGATGTCCTTACTGCAAGCATACGATGTGAGAGGTTTAATTAAAGAACGAGAGGTCTGGTGCTGCAGTAGCGAGTGTCCCCAGGGGCCATCTGGGTGGGCACATCTGAGGCACATTTCTACGGCCCCCAGGCCCCCGCTGCTGCCTGGTGCCCACCTCAGTAGCCAAGCTCCCATCCAAAGGGTGAGCATCTCCCCCTGGCAGCAGGGCAGCAGTGGTGCTCCCTTCCTGAGCAGCAGCAAGAACTTACCCAAAGAGGCTGGCTGCTCAGATCCACCCCCAAAGCAGTATGTTTATTTTAAGGCACAGACATGTAAAAGATTTAGCAGGACTTGCAGGAAGGGTTTCAAAAATGTTTTTTAAAATCTGAGTCTGCAGAAGGGAAGCTTAAGGCAAAGATATTATATTGCAATGCTCACAGTAGGCTGCTTGGTTGAGTAGGTCAGGTTCAGCACAAACGAATTTCATTCTTCTCTCTTCAGCCTGCTGCCTTCAGATAGAAGTCAATTTCACTTTAGACACAGCCAGAGAGTGAAAGGTCTGCTTTTCATAGAATCATTAAGGTTGGAAAAGACCTCTAAGATCATCCAGTCAAACCATCAACCCATTCCCACCATGCCCACTAAGCCATGTTCCTCAGTACAACATCTACCATCATTTCCAAAGGTCTGTCCTCCCCATACCTCCTGCTGGCCTCAGCACGGGTCACAAGCTCCTGGAGTGCATGACATCAGAGCCCAGGTCTGTACCACAGCAAGCCTTCTCTTCACCCCTCTGTGAGAGACCAACACCAGTTGTTCTATCCGATCTATCAGACACTGGAACAGGTTGCCCAGAGAAGCTGTGGATGCCCCCTCCCTGGAAGTATTCAAGGCCAGGCTGGATGGGGCTTTGGGCAACCTGGTCTAGTGGGAGGTGTCCTTGCCCATAACAGGGGGGTTGGAACAAGATGATCCCTAAGGTCCCTTCCAACCCAAACCATTCTATGATTCTATATGATTCTATGATCCATACGAAGCAAAGGGTTCATCCAGTTCAGCAATGAGTTAATGGTTATCCCACACTCTTCAAGCAGTTGCAAATTTTGGAGTTGTCCAAAAATGCCCTGACCTCCTGGGAGCTAGGGACACTGGCAAGCCAGAGCATTTGCCAGCTCCCTCCCAGTGTGAAGCCTCTCGCTGAGAAGAGCAGCCCCTGCTCCTCTCCACCAGGAGAGCAGCATGCCCCCATCTGCCCCCTTTTCCTCCCATTGGCTCACATGGAATCCTGGCCTGCCAGCTGGGAGGGCATTAGCACAGCTCTAAGTACTACAGCGATAGTGTTCATTACTATGAACCTAATTTCTGATTAGAGCGATGAAACTAATCATCGCCATCGGCCCTGGGACCCTCTTTGGCAGTATCAGTATTTCCTTCTGCAATCTGTAATGTTTGAGATACCACCTGCTCAGCTCCTGAGCGAAACATGCAAGTGGGAGCTGCCTTCCCCACCTGCACCCGCTGCGTGCAGTACATGGGTAGAGGTACACACACAGGTGCACACTGAAGGTTCAGGCAGGGAAGGACCATGAGGCAGCGGCAGCTCCTCACCACCCGTGGGCACCTGCTCGAGGTCTGCAGGGGAGCTGCAAGGCTGCCAGGAACACACCTTGTGCCTGCAGTCCTGGTGAGAACCTGCATCTTGGTGCTTTTCCCCTCAATAAATTACATGTAGGTGGAACCAATTATAGGTAATGGGCTACAGCTTCCTAAACGCAAAGCATTGGAGGCTAAACTGTGCCCCAGATTGACGTCAGCAGTATTTCAAGTGTGTAGCTGAAGGCAGCATCCCTTTGATACCTGTCTATTAGTATGTTTTGCTGATGTCATAGGTAGGTTTTTTTCCATTCATCTGTTGAGAATTTTTTAAAACTGTTTTAACTAATAATTTTCACCAGCAGAATTAGCAAGGAGTAGGGGGCAGAGAGGCTGTGCCAAGAATACGATGCTGTAGAAAACATTACTTGGAGCTTTCTGAGTTCAGAAATAAGCCCAGAGTTGCATTCTTTGGAGGTGTGAAGCACATTGCTCATAACTGGCAGACTTCAAACTCTGCTTGTGTCTTCCTGCTTTCAGGGATCCAGGTGAAGGTTTTGCTTTCATAAGCATATCTCTCAATAAGAAGCTGTTTCTCAGCAGCTTCAGAAATGTCAGAGCTGTGCAGGCAAATCCACCCCCGCTGCTGGCAGCAGTCGGGCAGCAGGGAGCCTTGCTCTCCCCCCACAACACCTCCTCCTTCCCTCCCCTGGGGAAGGGAAAACCCCACATGGTCTCTGCTGGGTCTCCAGAGCCCTCCTCCTGCCCACGCTGCTGCCTCCTGCCAGCCCAGGGGACACGAGCAGCATGGGAACGGAGTCCCGTGAGACACGCGGGAAGGGCAGAGGCATGGCTCATGGGATGCATGGGAGATGCAGGCTTCCAACAGCTCTGCTGCACTACACAAACAGGAACACCTGTGACTTCACAACAAGGAAGTACACTTCTCATTTGTATGGGGAAGGCTATTAATTCAGATAAGGACAGATAACGTACATGAGATGCTGGGTGTACCTCGCACAAGCAGCAACTACCCAGCTCTTTGTTTTGCACTGGACAAGGTTTACTTGCGCAGAGACAAAAATGCTGGGGTGAATCCAGGACTGAGCAATGCCTGCTCACAACCATGGCCAACTCTGTCCCTGAAAATGCCTCCTTCCAGAGAGCTCCCGGTGCATAACTCAATGAGCTGATTATGGCGTGGTCTGATGAGAAAGGAAACCCAACACAAACGACACAAGCAACTTGAGCCCTTCCTTAGCTTAGACCTTTCATTTCTCTGGGTGCTGGCACTGGCTGGCTCGTGTGTGCTGCTGGGATGGTGCTGCCCTCCCAGCCTGGTGCCCTCCTGACCCAGAAGCCAACCCCAGCAGCAGAGCTGCTTCCACCATGCAGCATCCCGAAAACCTCGTGGCCCTTTGGGCCACTTCAGGTCACTCTCCTCATTCACAAGCGCCAGCACATGGCCATGAGGTTTGTGGTGTCTTTAAAACAATGCTTCATAATTTCCCATTCACGTGTCCCACTGCCACCTCCTGGCTCCCCAAGCTCACAGGAAGACATACTTGGTGTGGCTGTTTGAGATGCTTCAGGGTTTGGAAACATTCAGGAAGTGAAATCACATGCAACCTTTGAATTCCCCAGATCTCTTGCCTAACTTTTCTCAGATGTTCCAGATATTATTGGTTTTGTTGGTTTTGTTCTTGTTTTTAACTGGTATAAGTTTAAAGATGTATATACTCAGGGAGACTGGCTGATATTTCACAGACACTTTTAAGATACTTTTAACTTCACTGAGGTCAGCACAACATCTCTCTTTCTCTGAGGCAAACAAGCAAAGCTCAAGGGGAGAAGTTTATGCTTCCTCTTTCCATTTTTGCCAACCCAAGGAGATGTTTAAGTTTTCACTGCAAAATGAAATAACTTCAGCAAGAGAAACTGGGAGAAACGTGTTTTCCATGGTTTTCGTGGGAAAACTTAAACTTTTCATGGGCAAGTGGCTCTAGGTGACCCTGTCTGAATGAGGGTTGGACCAGATGTCCTCCAGAGGTCCCTTCCAATCTCAACCCCTCCGTGATTCTGTGAGAAAGAAGAATCCCCAGTGTAGGTGCAATACTCTAAAACTGGAGGTGTAGGTCACTTGCCTAGGAGGACTCAAGAGGACTCAAATCTCAGTCCCCAGCAGAAAACAATCAAAGCTCCCCTCCCCACCCCCCCA
>WBMW01002316.1:297870-309962 GCA_013396635.1 Penelope pileata
CCCCCCCCCCCCCCCCCCCCCCAAAAAAAAAAAAAAGAAAAGGAAAAAAAAAAAAAGAGAGAGTATTGCCAGGTAAGAAACATGTCCTGGAACTAACTTTTTTCCAACATTGAAACAGCCAATGTAGGTCAAATGGTAACTTCCTGAACAACCAGAATTGTGACAGATATAGTGGTACTTGTACCAAAAGGCCAAAAGGCTGAGTCTTCAAAGATATTTCACTACCTAAAGATAGAGATTATGGGATTGCATACATGTCCATGGGAGTAGCACCTGTTGTGGCTTTTACAGACAAGCCTTGCTGTATCTTCAGATGAGCAAAGACTTTCAAACCTCTGGCAGTGGACATACATGTTACTGGAAGTGTGGGACTCCTACTGATGTTTTCACTGCATGGGGAAAAATGGAGAAAAAGAATGAAGAAATTTGTCTGCCTCAGAAAGACCACACTTCCATTAGGTGCTGGATAACCTTCAGTCATACATCACACGTGCTAACAGAATATTCAGCAGTGCTTAGTGCTCTGGACTTGGTATAAGCAGTAGTTCTACCTACGTCAACTCTTCAGAAAACTTTTGCGACCAACAAATAAAGTGTAATTAATAATTGGAGCCTTTAATGATGTTATTTGAAATAGATTTTTCTGTGTGGGTGGTAACAATGTCAGTCCATTCCTTGTATCAGTTCCTTGAAACCTGTAACCAGTACTTCTGCCCTCCTGATAAGGCCACTGCTTGAGGAGCTTGGAGATGAGAGAATTTGAGCACACGGGCAATTAGCTGAAAGTACATCTTATCCCTTCGAAAGCTGGTCCTATTAAACGGCGCTCAGACCACTACACTCAACCGCTGCAGGAAATACTGTAAGAGATCATTTGAGAAAATTTGTTATGCAAAAACAACATGTACCAAAGTCACTCAGGTGGAAGAACATTAGGACACTAAGCTGTTATCTCAATCTGTTCCAAGTCCACCAGAATCTAATACCGACACTGAAAAGAGTCAGCACAGAGCTAAAGCTGATAAACCGAGAAACAAACAAAAGCTTCATGACAGGAGGTGTCTGTACAGTGAGGAAAGGCCCAGCCTTGCCTGCAAGGACTGTCCTGATCTGCAGCGAGTCTCAAACAAGTAGAAGAGAATGAAGCAGACTGATGGAGATAGGTAATGACACTTTGCCTTGTTTCCTTTGGGAAGCTAGGAAGTGTGCTGTGTTTCGTGTTGGAAAAGCACAGGATTGAACTAGCTTCATTTTCTTTCTATTTTTTCTTTCTCAATCCTGTCCAGAAAGCATACCTCACCTAACTGGTAAGAACCACCACGAACCACACCATGTTTGCTGTTAAATGCGGACACGTCTTTCACTCGGCCTTGCTTCAGCTGTCATTGCACAAGAAAGCCAGCAAGGGATAAACCAGCCACAAGCACGGCAGCAGGAAGATCTGTGGAGCAGGGATCCGGCAGCAGGGACTGCGGCATAAGAATCTCATTACTCAGAAGGACAGTCACTGAGGAGTGACTCAGCTGGGGAAAATGTGCTTTTTGATGACTTAATAAAAGGCTGTTTAGTTGTTGTGTTGCTTTTTTTTTAATTTAAATAATTGCTGTTACTGACTCATTGCTAGTGGATGTCAAGGGCAAAGCAAGCATTATGGCACTAGCTTACCTAGCAGACCTGTAGCTGTCACTCAGAGCATATTCTAAGTGCTGCCACCTGTAGTTTAGGCTCTCATTTACACTATCACCAGGATTTTGGTGGCTTTACAATTTTGCACAGTAGCAACCATTTGAATTGAATTTTTCCATGCCGGTGGTCTGCCTTGATCTCGTTATTAGTAGCAGGATTGTGGTGTTTCAGCTGTTTCCAGGAACCAAATTAGAAGAAAATGTTTTGCAGATGACTGTTTTGTGCATTGCAGGATGTAACAGTAGAGGTCTTGGGCTCATAACAACAACACAAATCATCAATGTTTTCGAAATTTATAAGCCTCTGATTTCTCTTTCCTCATGTTCCCCAGAGATTTCTTAGAAATCATTGTTTCTGGGGATATTTTATGCCTGCACTGAGCCTGCTGTGCACTGCCATGACCCAGGGGCATTGACCATCCTGTGCGGAGGCCACCTCGAGCAGACAATGACCCATGCTTGCTCCACAGGTCAACATCTGAGCAGGACTTCCTCCACAGTACTTTATTTCAGCTGCCAGGTGCCATGGAGCAGAGGGCAGAAAGCCTCTCAATCCTCTGCTTTTGACACTTCTCCTGTTGGCACAGAAAGGCAAGAAGGGAAAGGAAATATCTTTGTTAGCATGCCTGACAGCAGTGAGTTCATCCAAGGATACAAGGTGTGGGGGGAGGAGGGCACTGGGAGGCCGACAGCCTGGAGACAGGAGGGGCAGGAGAGGTCAAGCTTGCTTGGAGGGGATAAGCAGATGAAGAACAGCCTGTAACCAGCACAGCACACTCCTTTCTTGAAACCTGGAACAGGACTCAGTACTGGCAAGTCTTTACATTCCTCTGCAACCAGCAACATCTCTGCCATCAGCTGGTGGAGACAGCATCAGGTTTGTGGTCAGGCAGCACGAGCACTGGCAAGGGGACATCCCCCGTGGGCTCTGCAGCAGCTTCTTGGCCACGCATCCATCCAGTTGTCAGCTGCACGTCCCTGCTGAAAGGTCGTGTGAGGCCCCTGGGGTTCAGTAAAGTGCAACTGCTGCTGGCACGTGTTCCAGAGAAGAAAGGGGAGAAGAGGAGGAAGAAAGGGGCTTGTACGCACTGCCTTCACAAATCTCTGTGAAATGATAGAGAAGACATTGCCGAGAACAATAACAGCACCTGGGAAACACCAGCACCCACACAACCTCCATTCCATTCCTAAGAGAGTAGGAACAATTCTTTTTCATTTTATTCCTTATTTGAATAAACCAATTATTTAATCAGTAAATCTGAGTGACTCCAGGAGTGGAGGCCTACAGCGAGTCCAGTGCTGTCACAGCTGACCATTTCTTAATCCTTTCCATAAGTTGTTCTGGCTGCATCATAAAACAACTCCAATTCTGCTCTTCCTACTTACACAGGCAGACTCTGTCCTGGACTGCCACTTTTCAGAGCACTCTTCAAATTCTGATTGCCAGCCTAAACTTATTTACATTCAAGCTCATTTACTCTTGGGCTTTTCAAAGGCAAGCACACATCAGGTACTAAGCAGAAGATAACCTCTGTGCTAATAGGTGATTCCCCAAAGGAGCAACAGCTTGACAGCCAGAGCTGATTTTTTTCTTACTGCTTATATTTGCAACACTGAATATTTTTCACAGATATTGCGGTACAATAGTTCATTATGGCAGCAGACTGCACTACAACAGCAATATTTTGCCAATGTTTAAAACCCAAACTGACTGAGAACCCAGTTATGAGTCTACTAATTTTGTTCTTGTTTTGCTTAACCCTAAACCCAAGTTATCTCAAAGAGAACAAGAAACACTGCAAAATTCAAACTTAAGCTGTATATCAGCAGAGCTTTCAGGAAGATGGATTAGAGAGTAAATTTGTTTTATTGACCTTTTAAAATGTAACTAAATAAAGCTACAGGAATGTGCTCTAAGAATAATCCAGCACTGGCAAAAAAATAGGTTATAATATCTACAGGCCTTTTCTTCAACACGTTTTTATGATTCTCAAGAAAAGACTCCCAGTTGCTGAGAATGAAAATGGGTCTCTCAAGTGCTCGCAGATGCATTTGTTGTGCTGGTGCAGTCTTGAAAGGAGTATGGGGACCTATGCTCAGAGTAACAGAACAATATTTCAGACCTTACATACTAGCATCCTGTCACTTCAAGATAAAATTACGCTTTTTCGCTTTTTTTTTTTTTTTTTTTTTTTTTTTTTTTTTTGCCAAAACAACACTGCAGAGCAAAAAAAGTAATTTTGGGGAGGCAGATCCACCAGCTGCAGCCACTTGCCTCCTCCCAGGCCCTGGGAAGCCCCACTTCACAAATTCCATCTCTTACCTTACCTGCAGCTTTCTTGTGCCCACCCAGTCTTGGCCACCCACCTTTGCCTTTGGGAAACATTTTCTGCCTTCCCTGTGCGTTGACATTTTTCTTCTTCTCTTTCTCTTTCTTCCTGTGTCTGCAGAAGCTGGCATTATCCTTCACTTCCATCACATCAGTCAGTGTGCACTCGTGTGTCCAGGGTCCCTTGGTCTGCCTGCAGAGATGACATAGTGCAGTTGTGTTTGAGTCCTTACACAGACTGATAGATCAGAGAATGGCTTGGGTTGGAAGGGACCTTACAGCCCACCCAGCCCCAACCGCTGCCATGGGCAGGGCTGCCACCCACCAGCTCAGGCTGCCCAGGGCCCATCCAGCCCAGCCTTGAGCACCTCCAGGGATGGGGCACCCACAGCTCTCTGGGCAGCTGTGCCAGTGCCTCACTGCCTTCCAATTTCTTCCTTTCATGGCAGCTCCTCTGGACTGGGTGTCCTTGGCACGGGAAGGCCACAGCCACCCATGCCACCCCTGTCAGCACCTGAAAAGCAGGGCCCTGCTGCCATGGGAAGACTGACAGAGATGTCTGAGAGCCAGGCAGTGTCTCACAAGCCTGAAGTCACAGGTGAAATTCCTGCTTTTTCGGATGGGGCTGGAGGAGAAAGGCTCGGGAGGCTGGAGGGGTGAAGCTTCCTCGGGCTTCTTCTGAACCAGCGGCACTGGGAACTCCTGAGCACGAGTGCCCTGCACAGGGGACGCCTTAGCAGCAGAGTGTAAGCAGCAGTCATGGCCCTGCTTTAACCGTGGGATAAAGCTTAGGAAGGTGATTTAATCAAAGCTGCGGGCTGTACACACGCTGACCTCACTTCACAAGCAACCCCCGCTCCCCTGCCAGGGAAGATCAGAGCAGCCGAGGGCGCGAGCTGCCCAGCGGCCCTGCGGGAGAGCGAGAGGCTCTCAGGGGAGGCCGGAAGGCTGGCGGGCACAAGCAGCCAGGGCAGCACAGCCTCATCCTCCATGACCGAACAGCTCGTAACCCCAGCGGGCCCGGACGGGCGAGCGGCCGTTCCTCCTACAGCGGAGCAGCGGCAGCGCCCGGCCCAGCGCCGGGCCCCGGGCGGAGAGGGCGCTGCGGGGCCGCCTCCGCCCGCTGCGGGCCACGGCCCAACGGCTCCACCTGGCGGGCGGCCTCGGCCCTCTGCCCGGTCGCGGAGCGCGGGGCTCCCCCGGCAGTCCTAGCGGCCTCGCCTCGCAGGCCTGGAGAGTGCAGGCCTTGGCCCCAGGGAGGTGTGCGCGGCGCCGGTGCCAACCCGGACCCAGGCCGGGCGACTGCCCCTAGCGCCTTCGTACTGGCCGTGTCCCGACACACCGGCGCTGACAGCCCCTGTGGCAGTCGCACCCCGGTCCAAAGGGCACGGGCGCTCCCCGGAGCACGTGGCTGCCAGGCGTCTTCAGGGCACCGCGGTGACAAATCCGAGCAAGGGGCGAGCAGCTGGCAGCTGTCACGCCGACCTGCCCCTTCCACGCCAGAGGCGAGCTGGGCATGCCGGAGTGGGGCTGAGCCGGCTCTGTCCTGTGCTGCCTCGGTGTATGCTGCAGATCAGTAGGGGACTCCTGGAGATGTGCAGCCTGGAGAACATGCTAAGTGCCATCACAAGTCCCCACATCATGTGTTGTGGTGGTGGACAGTGTGGTACATGCAGTTGTCTAACATGGTGTCACCCACTGCAATGCACCAGCTCTGCCCATCAGCATGGATGGAAACTTGGCTTGGCCTTGAGGCCACGCTAACACCACTGCTTGCCAAGAGGAGATCTAGTATGAAAAACCTGATTCCCATTTACTGTTCTAGAAGTTACCAACTTCTCCCACACCTTAAACCTGAAAAGGTTGCCTTGAAAATCAACATCTTTGCTTATAGAATGTGTATAACGCTTCCTTCCATTCAGGTGACTCCGGGGGTGATCAGCAATGATTTAGCAATAATGCAGACAAAAAGCCTTACTGGTGTTGATCCTTTGAAGCCTGTGGAGTTACCCTGACAGAAGGTCTGACCCAGGATACTTCCTGCACAAGCCCACGGAGCACTTCTTGGAACATGGTGAGATTGTCATCTCCTCTGCTTCAGGTATTGCTGTCTGTCCGCGGCACAGCTGCACGCAGAGGGAAATTAAGCTCGTGACTGCCAGAGCTGTTGCAGGTCTCCTTCTCTCTTGGTTGCATCAGGGATGACCACAGCCTGTTACAAGTCACAGCCTCTCATTTTGACTTGAAACACCTATACATTTTTCCTTGAGATTTCATAAAACTCCCGTTGTATGTCTCATGAGAAGTCAGGTCAATCCGATGGAGGGATGAACACGGGACACAGGGAGGAACAGCACTGGAGTTCACAAGTTCTGGATTCTAATCTTGTCCTGCCACACCTATGAGTCACCTTCATTACTTCCACCAGCAAAATAGTAAGAACAAGGGAGCCCTTTTTTCCTCCAGCTTAGTGAGGTCTGCAGGAAAAAATGCTGGCTGCTGTGGAGGCATGGTTTGAAGCCCTACTGGTAAGACATAACCATTTTGTGGAGATCTGTATTTGTGGGCTCTCCCTTTAGCTGCAGATGTGCAACCTGCATGTGGGTAGTGTGTGCCACTTCCTTGGGATCACACTGCCACGCTGCTTCCTATGGACAAGTCCCCTTCCTCTGCATGCAGCACGTATAAATGTGCCAGTCGAAAAGTTATGAGCTTTTTATTGTCACTTGTGAGGTGAGATATTGAACCATCGAAGTGCTTATTCATTTCTGTTTATCTGATTGTCGTAATGTTTCTAAACTGCCAGTTGAAGGTAAGAGATAAACGCCAGCCAGCCTCAGACTGAAAGGCGCCTTTGACGTAGCCAGGTTTTTTCATTAGAGGATGATATATTATTTATTGACCCACACAGGGTCACCTGGAAATATTTTATGCAGGGAATCGAAAGGGAAGAGTAAATACTGAATCAAAGGCCGGCAGGATCTCGTTTTGCCAGTGGGACAGTTTTTCTGTGCTTGTGTGGAAATGGTGGACCCAGCCCCATGGCTTGTGGCTCTAGTTCTCACAGAAGAACCTCCTATGCCCCCTTTCTTTCAAAAGGGAACAAATGTATCACTGAACAAAACGTATGTCTATATTATTTATTTCTTACAGAATTCCCTGTTCTTGTTTGCATGATCTCACTTTTTCACAACTTGGCAATGTTAAGCAGAAATTTAGAGACCAAAGCACTGTTCAGAGCTACTCTAGGAGTGAACTGCAGGGATCTCCGTGGGAAGGGAGGGAAGACAGACATCATTGCTGCAGGAGAAGGAACAAGAGGGAGCCTTGCTTTTCCTGCACATTTCCTAGGGCTGCTATCTAAAACCTAATACAAATGCATCTCCATGAAATAGCACTCACGCTGTAAAATGAAAAAAGCTTTTCTCAGGCCCAGGAGAATTGTGTATGTGCAGGGAGTTCAGAGATAACAATTTTCTGAACAAATCTTTGATGTTAGCCTTTCAGCATATAATTTCAATGGAAGACAGGAGAGCCATCCATCTGCTAAAAGGATATTTACCTCCTCCATTCTGCAGCTCTGTTCAGTGTTGCTATGGTCACATGTTGTTGTAATTGTCTTTTATTAAAGACAATCTCTTTTTTAAAGACTTTTCTACCAAACACATCCTGCCAACTTTCTGGTTTGTGATGTCTGTTTACCTATATAGTCCATCTGATGATGGCATTTTTAAGGCCCCAAGGTATTTGATTTCCAAGCACTGATAGAATTAACAGAGAAGTTCCCAGCATTACCATGATTTCCTGAAGTCAGAGGCAAGTTGAAGGTAGTGGGATATGATTTTTTTTTTGGTCTAGCCTGTTTTTCAAAGGCTTCCAATTAGCCTACTGTGATCTATATATGGATTCTACAATTTCCCTTGAGTCATTAATACCCAAGGAAAAAAGTCCTGATTTCAAAAGCAAATTGCTTTTTGTACCTGTCTGGGTGTTAGCAGTGAAGCCAGTGCATTCACCACAGGAGCTGCTGGAGTAAGTGACATCCCCCTGACCCTTGCACCTGGCTGTCCTTCCAAAACCAAGACATCAGGTAATGATGGGAACACACACCCAGGTCTTGTAACAACCTGAAGCTGATGCATGAGCCTGGAAAGTGTTACTATGTTCCACAGTATTCATAAAAGCCAAGTTACTTTTGTCCTATTGTTGGTAGAGATAGAGAGTATGCTCACTGTACTTTCTGTAAGGACCTGCTACTTGCCTAGAGACTCTTGCCATGTGACCCCCAGTTGTCTTCCTCAAGAGTGCCAAACTGCGCGTTATTTTGCGTGAATTTAATCCTTCTGGTTTCAGACCATTTCTGTAGTCAGTTCAGATCATTTGACCTCCTATTCACATCTTCCCAAGCACTCCTGGCTTGCTGACGTGGGCCAGTTTTGTAAGGATGCCCTTTGCCCATGACCACATTGATAATACCTAATCAGAGCAGACCCATGTTAGGCTTCACTTAGTGTGTACTCCAAGTTGGGAAGTTAATTGTTGTAGCTTCTGATTATCCTCATTTCGCTTGAGTGTGCAGAGTAGTTGAGCTTTCAGTATTCCCTCTGTGTTGAGTATAAAATGTTGGCTGGGTTCAGCCTGACCCGGCAGTGAGACAGAGCTTTCAAAGAAAATCGTGTCTCTGTAAGTGTCATGAAAATAGCCAGCCAGATAGAGGCAAGGACATTTTTAAGTAACCTTGCTGAGCAGATAGCTGTAGCTGAGCTCTCAGCCTGCTGGACTCCAAAGCACCTGCACAAGGGAGAGCTCTTATGTACCCTCCAGCTGGAAGAAGAGCTTGGGTCAGGCGTTGCCTTATTCAGTATTGAAGTTGGTCACAAGGCAGGTCTGCAGGCAGACAGGCTTCATGGTGCTGAGGGCTCACAGGGCTGAGCACGGCTCCTGAAGCAGCTCCAAAACAGCCTTGCCACCATTGTGTCTCCTTTGCATGGGAGAGCCCAGCTTGGACAGGCTCAGAAGCAGCATTTTGGTCAAAAGAGACTGCAAGCAGTGAGCTTTGCAGTGAGGTGGTGATGCTGATGGTGCGGGGGCTGCTGGGTGGCTGCTATTGCAGTAAACTCAGCTTCATCCTAAGTGGAACAAACCCATGTCTGCTTGTGCCTGTCCTGAGTGAATGAGCAAGTACGAATGGCTTTGCAGACCAGCATGTGTCACGTGTGGCTGAGGAAGGCTGCTAGGAGTTCTGTATCCCTTCAAAGGAAAGTTCTGGATTCTGATCAGCTCGGCACGTCCTTGTCCACGGCAGTTCTACAAATGAGATGCAGTGTCATGCTGCCGGTACCAGCTACAGCTGCAGCCTCCCCAGATCTCCTTACTGCGGCAATTTGTGCTCCCACCTCACTCCTCTTGCTCACTGACAGGCAGCAAGTCCCCTCTCACATCTCTCGTCACTCCTACCCTGGTCTCCATTGCACAATAGCTTCCATCTCCATGACACATTTTATTTCTCTAACTGTCCATGACACGCTCCACAGCCCCCAGATGGGCTCTCCACAGCTGCTGCCCTCACCCAAGCCTCCATTTTACAGGGAGCAGCTACATTTTTTGCTGTGATTTTCTTGGCAGCTGCACTGAGAGCAGTGATGGGGGCAGCTCAGGCAAGACGATGATTACATCTTATCATTTGTATTAAATAGTGGGATTGTGAAGCCAGCACTAGAGGCCAAACTCAAGTGGATTTAATGATTACGAGTGTTGTGATCATAGGTTGCTGCAAGGGTAAAATGTAATGGGCTTGCTGACATTTTTCTGGTATTGCAAAGAGTATTCACTTTCAGGGGAAATAGGAAAGAAAGAAAATAGCACTCAGCTCTGAGCTACTGTGTTTTTGTACAGAAACAGAATATCTTTATCTTGCCCAACACCAGTCACTGGTCATCTGCTCCTAAAAATCTGCCTTCCTAGTGGATGCTGCCTCTGCCATGATGGTCATTGTGTGTAGCTGTTGCAAAGCACAACATGGATGAGAAAGAGATGATGAGGAGGCAAATGGAAAATCATATAGTAAAGATCTTGTGCTGCCTTTTCCTGGGGCTGAGGAGGCAAGAGAAGAGTTTGAGGGGACTTCGTTCCCCCTCCTGTTCCTTTGCATCTCGGGCTGCAAAGAGGGCTGCCAGATGCTAGGCAGTGCAGCTCAGTTCAGTCCTGTTTTCCACTTAGTGATTATTTGCAATTATTCTGTAGAGCAGCTGAGGTAATCATGGGAGTTACCTGACCTAGTTCCTAAAGCCACTGGGCCATTCTCAATGTATTTCAAAGAGACTTGCTTGTCATTAACGTAGGGTGAGAAGGTGAGAATGGCTGCACTCAGCCAGCCCCAGCCAGCCCAGCATCCTGTCACAGTGGATGGCTGAAGAGAGAAAGATGACATTTCATTTTGTTAAGGTTGTGCTGATGCCCAGTTGCAATGGAGAAAACCAACAAAAGTGGCTCAAGGAAACCTAGGATAAGTAAGCATATTCAGACGTTTCAAAAAATAGCTATCCGTTTCAGCATGCAGCAATTTATGGCCCAGGGGCCTTTGAGGCTTTAGGACCTGGGATGGATTTCTATTCCATGAGGATGTCCAAAACAGGTTGTAGCCAGTGTACTTTTACCTTACATTTTGTCACAGGGAGCTCCACAGATTTAAACACAGTGCAACTGTATAAATTCCACACTGTATAAAATAAATCTCTGTGTTTTTTCTTGAAATTGCAGCTTTCTAGTTTTGTTTGAATCTCCTTAGTTCTTGTATAAAGAAAAGGTGATGAGTGGCTCCTTCTTCAACTTCTCTGTGTTAATTGTAACTTATAACCCTCTAGTTTATCCTCCTGCCTTTTTTTTGGTGGGCTGAAGAGCTCTCTCGACCTGTTTTTTCCATGCACAGAAGCCTCTCTGTACCTTTGATCACCTTTGTCAGCCTTCCCCGTATCTTTCTAGCCATAAAGCAATATCCTCTGTCTCCTGTCTGTTAATGCTGTGTAAATGCTAAGTGAGGCCAGTGTGTACCATTCATTAAGCCCAGAGGAAATCTTTGGAGGTGTATGAACACTATAGCACAAAGGTGCACACAAAATGTGTCCCTGTGCATGACAGTGCTTATTCGGAGCAGACAGTGGAGATCGGAGTGGAAAGAAGGTAGGGATGCCTGTAGGACCAGAGGGTGAGCAAATTCTTATCCTTGAAGGCACATAGCATCCTGCCACTGCCTGGAATAACCAGTAAGAAGTGTGAAATACTGCATTAAGTGCTTTGAGAGAAGGGACTGTCTCAAGCACTATTGCTGAAATGCATTAGGAAAAAACAAGATGCAACAAATCCTGTGGGCAATAGTGTTTGCCTGAATGTTCTGTGCTACCTCATTAGGAGCAAGAAACAAGTGCAACTCACATATTTCTCTGATCGTGGCAGACTAAGCAGAATAAAGTCTCAAATAGCTATCTGCACTGAACACTGGAGGACAACTGTTGAGTGCCTTGGAAGCATCCCCAGAGTGACAAAACACATTTCTAGGCCTCCTGTGAACCAGACTCTGGAGGTAACTGCATGAGAGGGCTAAACCACTCTGTAAACTCTGAGTGTGTGCAATGAAATACAAAGAGTCTGTGCTGGCATTTACAGGTAAATGCCATGTTTAGACACCTACTTTTCCCAGTCCATGGGTAGACATACAACTCCCAGCTTAAGAGATAGGCTATGGGGTCTGTGAAGCAAATGGGAGAGTATCCATATTCAGTGTCCATATCCACTCTTCAGTGCTGCTGCTTGTTTTTTCCTGCCATCTCCATGGCCCCAGCTCTTGGTCTGCAGGAAGAAATTAAAAACCATTTGCACAGAGCAGCCATGGCACTGCCTGCTGATGCGCTGTAGACTGTATTTATGTTAGGTCTGCCCGCAGGGCCTGAGATATGCAAAATCTCCAGGTGTGGAGTCTAGTGTCACTGTTCCTGTGATGTGGCAGCCTCATCTAGAATATGCTAGCATATTGTGGAAAACTGACACTTTTATACCCAAAGCATAGCCTTTTTTTTTTTTTT
>WBMW01002316.1:309989-329842 GCA_013396635.1 Penelope pileata
TTTTTTTTTTTTTTTTACTTTCTAGGGCTAGAAAAGACACCTGCTGCTCAGGGTGTCTTTGCAGACATCAGGCACTAGTGGCACCACAAACCAACACCTCCTCAAACGCTTTCTCCGATTTTGCCTGCCCAGCTCTGTTGCAGTGCACACCTTGAGGGTGGAGGAGATGCAAGTTCAGTCCCTGCCTGAGTGCTCATTAACCCACATCTCTGTTTTCCCAGAAGGTCTGTGTGGGCTGCCTTGCAGCTGGTGCCTCTGCAAAGGAAAGAAGAACAGTGCAACAAAGCACTTCTAGCTCAAGCATTAATAACTCCTTCTGTATTTCTTCCTCAACAGCTTCTGGATAACATACCAAAGAGTGAACTGGACCATTGGAATCCTTCCTTCTCCATTTAATGAGTTAACAAGCAAACAATTAATTTCCTCCCTTTTTCAGTCTGCCCAGGCCCAAGGTCTTTGACTCAAACCTCTGCACAGTGGAGCAGAGTCAGACCAAAGTGGAAAAGGTGTGACAGAATGGTTTAAATTCTAGTAAAATGGGAATTAAATGGGAAACAGGAACCCACCAGGAATTCTCTGTAGCTGACAGTGGCCTAAGCATGTCTCCAAAGGCTTCAGTGAGTGTTATTGGAAAAGAGAAGAGACTTTGGGCCTTTTAAATTAAATTGGTCCTTGAACATTTGGAGAAGAAAAAGTCTTTCTTGGGAAGGATTCTTCTGACCTGGTGGCTTTGCTACACATAGTCCCTGGACGGGACTGTTCTCTCCATGCTCTGTAGGAGGAACACCAAGGCTCAGATTATAGCTCCTCAGTGATCCCACAAGAATCACTGAGTACAACTCCTGGCTCCACACAGGACCATCCAAAATCCAAACCCTATATCTGAGAGCACTGTCCAAACGCTCCTTGAACTCCAGCAGCTTGGAGCCATGACCACTGCCCTGGGCAGCCTGTTCCATGCCCACCACCCTCTGGTGAAGAACCTTTTCCTGACACCCCCTGACCCTCCCCTGACACAGCTCCATGCCGTTCCCTCGGGCCCTGTCGCTGTCCCCAGAGAGCAGAGCTCAGCGCTGCCCCTCCGCTCCCCTCGTGAGGAAGCTGTAGGCCGCCATGAGGCCTCCCCTCAGCCTCCTCTGCTCTGGGCTGAGCAAACCCAGGGACCTCAGCTGTGCTCCTCACACATATTGCCCTCTGGACCCTTCACCATCTTTGTAGCCCTCCTTGGGACACTCTTTAATGTAGAATTATAGAATTTGGACAGAGACACTGTTTCTGGTCCTAGGTGACCAGCACTGCTCCTTTCTGGCGCCTGGCTGTGGTGTTATTTCCTCTGTAGTTGCTTCTCTTTCTATGACATAAAGATCAACTAAAGTGAAAACTATTCTTGTGTCTTTACGCAATGAATATTGAGACATAATGGCAAAAGTGTGGGTTCTGTTGCCTTGAAAATGTGTTGCTAAGAAGCAAATGAAGAGGCTGAAAAATGCGAAATATGGACATCAGGGGAAAACACAGGCACAGATATGGAGGGAAGGAAGAAGCTGTGCTCATAGTTCCCTAAAATCAGATACTATAAGGTTTAAAGCCTTCCTTTGAGAAAGATCCCAAAGCCATTTTTCTTTGGGGACCTAAAACACATGTGCTGTCATCAATAAATATTTTAACTACACACTAGCAATCAGAAAGTAACTGAAAAACAATTCAATAGTGTGTTCAGCTCCTTCTCAGAGATTTTCCTGAAAGGTTAGGGGATGGTTGTGGGATGTGTGAACATGGAGTCTGTCTGAAGAAACATTGCTTTTTTCCTATTTTATTTATTATTGGACAATACTGAAGTGGTCGATGAAGTGTCTGAGGCATCTGTTTGATCTTCAGCAAAGAAAAGAATGCAGTCCAGAACTTTTTAACCTTTCACGTCAAATACCCCGAAAGTGCTCAAAGCTGCATGAAGTGGCTTCTAGAAAGCATTTGAGCAATGCTCTCAGACAGGTTTAAATTTGGGTGGTTCTGTGTAGAAGCAGGTGTTGGGCTTGATGACCCTTGTGGGTCCTTTCCAACAAGGATATTCCATGGTATGAACTTTTATAGTGCTCCACGTATTTATTGTGCCATGCAAACAGCAGCTACTTAATCTAATTAATATCATAAAGCAAATTAAATTATTTATCTACACAGAGATAAACCGGTAAGCAGAGTTAAAATAATAATAATCAGTTCCCTCTTAGATTGTTTATTTAAAAGGGGAAATTGTTACAGTATTCAATTTATTTTGCCAGAATAAAGGAATTTCCTGGTATTTTTGCTAAGGCAAGTGCAGAACAAATCGGCTGGCTGCATTATATTCATTTGGAAGGCTTGTTATTTTGCTTCACTGTTTCACCAACATCAGCCCATTGTTTTGAAAGAGATGCTTTTTCAAACTGACATAAGCATGTGGAGAGCTGGAATCACAATTCCAGTGACTGCTTCTTCAGCTATTGTCTTCCTCTTTTATATGCATACAAAAGAAGATTTAACAATATGCACAAAAATAGTCTGATCCTGAGATTGGGTTCAGCTGCCCTTCTGTTCCCCCCACCCACTCCGCCTAAGCAAAACAAAGTGGTCTTTCATGGGCCTGAGTTTCCCCAGCCCAGCAGTCGCTGTCTGGGAGCTGGGCTTTTCTTCCTGAGCAGCCTTCAGTCTCAGGTGAGCACATGAGCAAGGCTGAATGCCAGAGCAGAAGGTGTTAACGGGAGGCCACAGCTCCTACCGCCTTTCAAACCTGCACCTGGGCTTGGGCAGAGAGTTAGCTGAATAAAGGCTTGGAGGATGTAGCCATATAAACCAATGTAAACACTATATAACAGCTAATCTTCATTGTAGAGGAGGAAGTAAAGTAGCTTTATGAGTGGGAAGGTCAAGGAATGTTATCCACTTCTACTCTGGAGTTTTGTGGTCTGCATTTACATTTTATCCACTTGCTTTTCTATTGACACTGGCTTGGGATAGAGGAAACTCAAGCAAAGATCAGATTGCCAATCGAGATCCTGACAAAGGAAGGAAACGGTCGTTGATTGCAGTGGGCCTGACTTGGCATTCCTCGCTTCTCACCGCCCCACTGCCTGCTTTAGGCGCCTCGGGTGCACAGAGCAGAGCTGTGCTTGGGCAATTTCAGCTGCAAGAACATGCAGAAATGTTTCTGATCACTGTGAAGAGAATGGGGCTTGAACCACAGAACTGTCTTTGTATGCCTCTTTTGTTGATCCCCAAACCAAAGGGAAGCTGAGAAGAGTCAGGAGGGAATTCTGTCTTTATTATGCTTCCTTTATCTGCCCAATATTTCACCTTTTGGAAGATTTTTTAATATAGTGGGAGAGTGACAAGAGGTACTTCTAATGATTCAGATCTCTTTATGAATGTTATTCTTTCTAATTGTCCATCTAACAACAGAACACATTTACATACCACTATAAATCCATTATATTGTGTATATGTATACACAGACACATGCACAGTTATATGTAAAGAATAACCAGCTTATGTAGCACAGCTAGATTCTTTTAAAAACGTATTTTCCAAAAAGGTAGAGTGATGTACTTTGTAAAACATGGGAAGAATTCCTAGACTTACTTTATGATTTTCAAAATATACAAAGTAGAAGTTAAGAACAAAGCAAACATTTGCATGGGATCCACAATGAATGAGGAATTTTTTTCCCTTTGGAAATGAGCAATTTCACAGGTAACCACTTGTTTTTTGGTTATGCACTGATGTGTAACACAACATTGAAAGTCTATGTTGTATCAGTTCAGTTCCGATTTGCAGATTTGCAGATTCTACTTTTGGTCAGGAAAACTTCAGATTTACATCTGTGAATTGGAGACTGAAATCTGGTCTGGCATATTGGTCCATAATACAAGTGAGAGAAATGGCAGCTCTGCCTGACCCCTCATCCTTGCTTCTCTTGTTTGTTCTAACTGTGGGGCATTCTCTGCTATCCCAGAGGAAACCAGGGATGCCCAGCCATGTTGCCTGTTGAGTGAATAGCCCACCATGAGGGAGGTTTTGCCCCTGCAAAGGGATTTTCTGGGATAGATTTTCCCGTTGGTGTATGCACGTGTGCATACAGAGCCGGTCAAAGCCTCAGGGACTGTTGCCACCATGCTGTTAATCATTACTGAGGCAAAGCTGTATTCTTTGAGATCTCTGACCTGTTTTGCAGCCCTGAAGGTTTTATTGAAGCCAGCGCAGCCTTGGCCAGTGTTTGGATTGCGTGCTGACAGCCAGCCAGCTGGCTGCGGTTCAGAGCTCAGCAATACAGAGCCCTGTGGGACTGCCCGTGGGCGCTCTCGGGGACGTGGAGCCACTCCTGCTTCTGCCAGCCCAGCAGCAGTGGGCCCAGGGGACATGGGGTGAGGAGGAAGGAGCCAGCTCAGGTGATCATGAGGTCAAGTGTTTTACACCAGCTGTCAGTGGGCTGGTGTAAAACTGCGGGGACGGCGTCTGATAGCATGCCCTGCACACACACCGGCTGCAGCTCACAGCCACGGTTAGTTCTTCTGCCCCAGCTTTGAAGTTGCCAGGGGGTTTGTAGCTGATTTCAAAAATGGGTCGGTTCTGACTGTTCTGAGCACATCTCAAGTTTAAGTATTACAAGATTCATGCATATAAAGAAGATGTCTCCTGAAGATGTTTGTTTACTCCCATTTACTTTCTTTCTTTGCTCAGGACTCTGGAATCTCTTCTTGAAGCCATTGGTAATTTGCTGAAGTCTTGAACTCTGAATTTAAGTACTGTCCTATTTCTGCTCTCCTAAAGTGTAAATAATTTTGAACAAGAGGAATCAAAACTATTACCCAGTATCTTGCTGACTCCTACATATCCTTTCTGGCTGGTAACTCTCAGCATAAATACCACCATCAAATCCCATGAAAGTGGCATAATGAAAAATCCTTAAAGAAGTGAGGTTAGGAGTCCAAGCCCAGTAGCCTTGCTGGGTGACCAGTGCGTGACAATGCCATTCCCGAGAGGACGTGAGTGAAGAAATGATTCCTTCTTCTCATTACTGAAAAACTCAGGCACTGGAACGGCCTGCCCAGGGAGATGGTAGAGTCACTGTCCCTGGTGGTGTTCAGGAAGCATCTGGATGAGGTGCTATGGGATATGATTTAGTAGTTTAGTGGGTAGTAATGGTGATAGGAGGATGATTGGACTAGGTGATCTTGTAGGTCCTTTCCAACCTGGTGTTTCTATGATTCTAACTCATGAAAATCATCATCTGCCTCAATTCTAGAGAAGAGCATCACCCCTGTTACACAGAAGACATCTCCATAGGGTCTAAAGGAGTGAGCAGAGTTAGCTATTTTTGATGAGGGAGCCCCTGGAGTCTGGCTGCCCTCCTGAAGCTCTACTGTGCCTAGTGACAGGCCGTTCAGGCCAAGACTTTAATTTTACATTTATGAAGAAGGTGTTAGGAAATGGAAGGATATTTCTTTCCCACCATCACCCAGTTTGAATGGTTTTGTTATATCTCCATCCTTGCAAATTTTATGGTCCACCAGCCTGTGTGCCATCTACACAAGGCGTAAGGGTTCTGATAGGCATGAGCATGTAGCAGCAGACAGCAACCCCCGAATGAAACCAAAGCCAGACCTGTTGGATAAACCAGGCAGACTCACTTCTGCTCGGATTAATCACAGCACTGCAGGAGCTTCCAGAGAGCATCAGGTGTTGCATAGTGTGTGGTCCCAGCTGGCCAGAGCCCATTAAAGAGGTTGGTTTCCATGGGGCTGAGCCATTGAAGGGAAGTGTGTGCTGTGATTGGGGTGCTGTAATCCTGCTCTTTTCAAAACATGGAAAAGTGTGACGTTTTCATGAGGGCAGTAAAATTTTGAGCCTTCCCTGCTGACTCACTGGTTCAAATCCCAACGTTTTACCAAAATGACAATTCTGTGCTGTATGAAATCACCAGGAAATCACTGGTACAAAGAACATTGTGCACTACTGACAAAAACCTTTTCATCACTTACGGCCAGCAGTCTGGGTACATATTCTGAAAACCTTTGCAGTTTTGGGGGCTGAATCACTTGGGTTGCATTTATCCATAGTCTTTGGTGTTACTCAGGAGTTGGCAGCAAGCAAATTTTACTCATTAGAGATAATGAGCATAATTCATTTGTACTTCCGCTTCATTTTACCAATTACATCACAGGCAGTCATCTTTAGGTATAAAATATACATTTTCAGTGAAGGCCTCTTTCACTGCAGTCAATAATCTGTGAATGCACCATGTGCCCAGGAAAGAGCAATTTGGTCAAATTAAGAGTTGTTTCATGAATGCAAGAACAAAGCTCACTCCCAGCATCTCTCTGCTTTGTGGGTTCTCTGGTGCCTAAGGAAAGACAGTGTGTGTCCATACCCACACAGGGTAAAAAGCCTTCACTGAATGCTCCTTCAGATCTTGAAGATGGAGCTGTTTCATGAGTAGAGAGAGGGCATTACGTGCCCCCAAGGCAGTACAGCCACGCATGTCTCTGTGGGTTGTCATGGTGCAGTGTCTTCCTGAGGACTGGTCAGTCTCCTCCCAGAGGGAAAACGTCCAGTTCACCCCCATGGGATGGAGAGATGAAATCTCTGTGAAAAGTAACTCTGAGGACTGCTCCCCAGCTCTGGCAGGAGGAGAGGGCTGTTTGTTTCCTGTAACACGTCATTTTCCTAACCTCCACTCTGTGCAATAGCAGAACAAAATGGCTAAGGTGTCCTCATCAAGCTGGTCTGCACAGAGAGCTGTGGGTCCTTTGCAAATGTCTTCAAATTCGGCTTTTAAATGAATGAGCACTGGCAGTGCTGTGAATCCTGACTCATGTGGGCTGCTGGTTGGTGGGACAGCACGCTGCGCTGAGTCCAGGTACCTTAACCACCCGCCTTTAGCTTTCGCTAGGATTTGGCCCATATGCTCTTGGCATATAGCAAAAGCAGAAAATGATCCGCACTGTACTAAACTTCTGAGGGTGTGGGGAAACCGAATGTGATCTTCTTTTGCTGTAGATCTGTATGGACATAATGGTCCCACTGGGAATGATACTGGGAGAGGGCTTAGTGCAGTTGCTGCACATGGCTTGTCTCTGCCCCTGAGGAGGGAGCACGATAGTGTACACCACAGTGTGCAACATGCAGAGATGCTCTCGCATTTCTACCATTTGTGCCCAGCTTGTTTATTGTGACCAGCACGGTGTCCAAAGCCAAGGCTGACAAGGAACCCAGACTGCTCTGCAGGGCTGCCAGACGTTGCCTCCCTCTTTGGTCAACAGCAACGCTTAAATAAGGCGCTCGGAGCAAGCAGCCTAAATGCAGCCCATAGTGTAGCATGCTTCATGTAGGAAGGCCGAGGCAAGTAAGACTGTGAATGCTTTAATGAGAGAAAGTGGGAGAAATGGCCTCAGAGACAAGATAATGCCAAGGTAATGCAGGACTGTGAAGAGAAGCAGACGAGCAAGAGTTAGATGCTGAGATGTGGAAGCATGGAAGTGAGAGAGTGAGGAAAGCAAAGGGCAACTTTGGTAGCTGTTTTCTTTAAATAGAGAGTGGAGAGAAGCGCTGAAAAGAGGAAAAAAAAAAGAGGAACAGATAGCAGAGTCACCTGTCCTCTGATTTACGGGACTCATATCAATGCTTAGTCACACAGCACTTGCATTTTTCAGAAGTGCCTGGTCACAGTGCAGGAGGCACTTATGCCATCGCTGCACAGGATCCCTCCTGCTCCTGCTGCAGCGAGCAGCCCTCCCTCAGGGGCACCAGCCATCCCCACACCCCGGCACAGCACCACCCACTGCTGCCGTACTCAGAAGACATGCTGTAGGCGTGTGTTGTCTGGAATCTGTACCTATTTTTAAATTACGTTCTCTAGACATCTTGCTCACCGTGCATGTCTCATCTTTATGGTACCTGGGATTTTTCATGCAGGTAATTTAACATGATGTTGTGGTCCCATGTCCCAGTGGAAGTGGCAACCCCTGCACACAGTGGACTGGCTGGAGTCATGCTGTTCAGAGAGGGAGGTGCCTATCCTCTTTGTCAGCTTAGTTAACTCAGACCCTTCTTTCAAATCCAAGAGCAAGCCCTAGAAATGCAGTTCCATGATCTTTGGTCACCTTCAGACCACTGAGCGTCACTTGGGAGGCCTCGTGCAGGGTGATAGGCACTCAGCTTGCACCAGTGTGCACTAATGGCCATATTTGACCAATTTTCTGTAAATAACCATAGGACAGAGTACGTTCATTACCTGTTTCCCTCTGAGTGGTGTTAGATAATGTGCGAACATTTAGAAGACCTTTTTCTTTTTTGGTAGAACAACATAACCTGATACAGGTTCAGAGCACGTTCACACAATTAAGATGTGCTAGAAAGTGACAGTGCGTGATTAATCGACTAATTGCATCTGGCTGTGGCAAGGAGAGATTATTCTGTGCTGAGGTCACTCGCAATGAAGCAAGGAGAATAGGGTCACCTAAATGCTGTATGGCACAGGCACCGCAGTCCGTCTCTTTTGCAGACTGGAAAATAGACTGCTCTGTGGTACCCCTGCAATTTTCATTCAAAATCTCTCAGGCAAGGAAATATTTTGGGTTAGGAGCATGTTGTATTTTTGATATATTTCTGAGCAGTCACTGTTTCTTTATCAGCTCATTAAGGTATATAGTAATGTGTTATTACCAAATCTGACATTTATTGCACTTACTTTGTGGTTATACACAAGGGTTGAATTAGTGCTTTATTACTATAAGCAGCTGATAACATGTATTTAATTAAGGTATCTTTGTATCTATCTCTGTCATTTGGAATTGTTCTGACATAGATTTCTCGCTAGCATTGAACAATTGTTCTTATTAGCTCCTTTGATGACCTGAAACAAGGCTGAATTAACAGGTAGAGACCCCCAAACTGTAAGTAGTTTAATTGGTAAGTAATACCCATCAGAACATGACAGCTGCTTATCTCATGGAGATTACACAGTAAAATAAATATGTAGCTATAAATGCATCTTGTTACGGTAGGGAACGGTCGATGTGCTTTAAATTACTCATAAAGAAACAAGCTGAAGTCAGCTATCGGAAACAAAAGTGGTCTGCACCATAACTTCATGAGTACGTCATCACAACAAGTAAATTAAATAAGCATGTGGGCCAGTTGGTTTACCAGATAATGCCTGGTGTTTCTGAGTCCCACATTTCATGTGTTATGTTGTGTCTATGGAGGAGATAAGAATGGCAGCTGGAATTAGCACCAAAAATGTGGCCTCGTG
The DNA here is from genome assembly GCA_013396635.1 of Penelope pileata. Lineage (NCBI taxonomy): Eukaryota > Metazoa > Chordata > Aves > Galliformes > Cracidae > Penelope > Penelope pileata. The sequence goes on from WBMW01002316.1 coordinate 319,276, forward strand.
ACACCAAAGAGAGAATAGTTTGATCTCGGTGCTAACCAGAAACAGGGCTTTGAGTTGTGAACATGGGCCAAAATTTTCTGGGCCAAACTTTTTCCAAAGAACAAGAAATAGCCCGGTGAGTGATCAACATGGTCACCAAAGTGGTGAAGCTATTTAACTTGTAGCTCAGAAGGATTGTTGTGCCAGGGCGGACAGCATGCCCCTGAGGTGTGCTCCGTGGTGCTGAAGGAAGCAGAGATGGCTGCACAGCACAGACTGCAGTGTGGTTGTTCCTAAGATGTCTCAGGGTGGATGCTTGGGGCACCTAATTTTCTGTTAGAGATTTTGTTTCTTGGAAAAACTGTGGAAGAAAACATATGCACAGACAGCATACAGGGAAGCCCAACTTTGTTTCCTTTTAAGGAAAATAAGAGAGGAACTGTGACATGGCCGGTCTCACAGCAACATTAGCTGAGGAAGGTGGGAGCAGGAGGGAACTTTCATTGTTTGCCATCCCATGCTCAGCCACAGGACTGAACCCAGAGAATTCATCAGGACTAGAAATCAAGGCAGAAAAAATATTTCAGCTCAAACTTCCATTTCTTCCTCATTCTAGAAACAGTCTCACTTTGTTTGTAGATAACTTTCTCTTTCCTTCATCAATTAGAATTTTATTCAATTTATCTCCTTTTCTCTTTGTCTCTCTCCTATTCTACAGCTGGTGAGTGGGAAAGGCAAATGTTGAAGGCCAGTACTTGCCACACAAATTCAGCAAGCACGAGGGCTGGTGAAAATTCCCTGCTCCCAACTTTTATGGCAGGGTGCAATTGGTGGCATGTGTTTGCTATTTAAACAAAGGAGCCTCAGAGTTAGAGGAAGATCTTCCCCAAGAAGCTGCTGACTCCCGAAACCAAGTGTCCTGCTCCTTATCAAGCTTGTTTATTGCAGGTTTCATAAATGTTTTATGAGTCCCTGATGACTGCATCGCTGAGCAGGGTGGTGGCAACTGCCTCCAACTTTGTGCATTGTTGACAGAAGATCAAAGACCAGATTTACCACCCCGATAAGATTGGATGGATAAGAATCCTGAACTGACTTGTCCCGTTTCCTGCAGTGACAAGCACATTGCAGAACTTATTGACAGAGCAATTCTGCCACTGGGGGCTCAATCTTGAAACCTTGTTTGGACAACACTCCTACCAATTTCACAGAATCACAGGATGGTTGATGTGGAAAGGGACCTCTGGAGGTCACCTGGTCCAGCAGGTGCCCCTGCTTGAGCAGGGTGCCCAGGATCATGTCCAGGTGTCTTTTGGAGATCTCCAAGGCAGACTCCACAACCCCTCTGGACAACAACCCTTCTCCTGGGCTCCATTTAGATTCCTTGAAATGGGCAGTGAAGTTTGAAAATGTTATCGATTTAGAGCAAGCCACTGCTTTGAAATTCCTCCTTCAGAGACTCCCTGCACAGAGGAGCTCAGAGGTGATGTTGCTGTTGGTGGGATCAGATCAATTTTCCCTTTTTTTCCCCCCAATTTTTCAAAGCTCTGATGCACAAGACCTCCCTCCAGCCACTGCAGAGCTCTGGCTTGCTCCCATCCGTGGTCCTGTGGGTCGGGCTCTGCTGCCTCGTGGTGTCCCATGGCTTGGGTGCAATGAAGGCAGCAGCTGGGAATGCAGAGTGTGTGATGGAGGCTGGCTGAGCTCATCACACACAACATGCCTGATTTTAGCAGTTCTGATTTTCTAAGTCCATCCCCATGAAATACCTGAGGTTGGACTGAGCTGAGGTGGTATTTGGACTGCAGAAGGACACATCTCCTCTGAGCCTCTGCACCAGAGCCTCCAGTTCCAGCATGAGAGGGGCCACTGAGTGCTGTCAGCAGCACGTTATACATGCCATGATTTGGGGTATTACATGCATTAGCAAGCAAAAGAAAGCAGATGATAGGGCAGGGCTGCTGTGTGTTTCAAGCACAACTTAAGTCAGAAAACTTCTGGTAGTATCTTTTGCTATAAACTTTCTGAGTGAATTGTTAAAAAAAAATACGCATCTTCTCCTTGCCTGGCAAGGAAACTATTTTCAGTTTCTTATTACTCATAGACAGGGTTTTGAGACAGCTAAAAATAAGATATTGTAGAAACACGGGGCTCAGTGATTCTATGTTGACCTTTCTAAGAAATTCGTGACCAGAACAACTGAAATGCAATAACACAGGGCATGCCTGAGTCCAGAATTTTGTTTTGCAAAAGCCTGACTTTGTACTTGGAAAAATGTCCCATAATATGCATTAGCAAGACTGTAGTATCTCAGGAATAGCCTTCGGAGCCACTTGAGCAGCAGAGAAGACGGCTCAAAGCAGCGTTAGCCCACAGCACTTATTTCAGGCAGCAGCATGAAATAAAGGAAGGTAAATTGGGATCTAAATTTCCAACCCCCAGTTCTCAAACCAAACTGTGTAATAAACTGCTGAAAATCCATTTCTTCACTGCCGGCGGTATGTGGTCATAGAGAGACTGATGGTCCTCTGCTTGGAGAGCAGGGGAGAAAACAGCCTTGTCTGGTTAGGAAAGATTTAGATTTTCTCCTACTGCTGAGTGTCAAGCAGTACCTTGACAAAAAAATAAATAATAAATAATAATAATAAAAAAAGCAAGTTTAAGCATTTTTCCTTTGTCCTTGATGCTAGAAGCTCGCTTCTCTCAAAGAAAGACACTTTGTAGAAAGTTAGGGCTTTGTGGTCGTAAAAGAGATGGAAAAGGTTGGGTTTTACAGCCTCTTTGTGGACATGTGAGCAACTCCACAAAGTGATGGAGTGTACAAAGTCAGGTGTGATGACCAAGGGACTTTTTTTTCAAAAACATCACATGGAAATCTAGCATACAGGATCTATCATGGTTTTACATGAACTAATCAGGAGAAATACCCTGTTACACACTGAGGTAGTTATTTGGTATCCAACTACTTAATCTGAATGCTCGATTGCTGCTACTGGAAATGGAGGTCAGGCTGCAGGGCTTAGTGGTGCAGTTATCACCTGTGTGAGCAGGGCATCAGCAGAGCACAGCTGATGGGGCCACCACTGTGCCCTGTACCCAGTCCAGCTCTGCCCCAGAGATCAGTCGCTGCTCCCCAGTGGCAGCTGATGAGTGTGTGGGCCCTAGCCAGCCTGGGCTTCAATGAAGCTTTGTGCTGCGGCCACTTCTTTCCATTTGCCTGCAGCAGGTCTTGGCCATCACCAGTGCTGATGAACATGTCCTGGCATCCTTGGTCCTGACTCTCCTCACAGCCTCACAGAAGCATAGGATGGATGAGGTGGGAAAGGACCTCTGGGTCCACCTGGCCCAGCCCCTGCTCCAGCAGGGACACCAGAGCAGGGTGCCCAGCCCCACGTCCAGGTGGCTTTTGGAGATCTCCACAGCCTCTGGGCAGCCTGAGCCAGTGCTCCGTCAACACCTTGCACGGGATGTGGAAGTGGTTCCCCATGGAGCTGCTGGAGCTGCAGGAGGAGCAGCAGCCCCGGTCGGGGCAGGTTTTGCAGGGCTGGAGGGCAGGCAGCAGCACCCAGGCAGAGAAAGCGAGAGCAGCTTTTATAGCGAGCGCAGGCAGGTGGACGCGGATCTTTATCTCCTCTGCACTTGTTTCCTAAACATTATCAACTCAGATTATTGTCCACAAATTTCACTCCAAAACTTGAGAGTAATAGGCTTTTACAATGCAGTAAAAAGGATATTAACTGGTTCTGGGATTGACTAGACAACCATTTACACCGCTCTTTTATCAATATTGCCATAATTTGACACTTGTGAATGGAGGAGGATTGTAAAGCGCCTGCAGACCCTGTAAAACATGTTAAATGGAGATTAGTCTTACTGCTTAGTTTAAGCCTAGTAAAAGATAATTAAATTGACTGATGCAGCAGTAAATCTCACTTTTATCAAATCCTAGCTCTCTTTGTCCTTATGATTTTACAGCATCATTAATGTTGTTGTGACAATATCATTAATCTCCTCCTGCTGCTCAGAAAATGAAAGGGAACCAGCAGACACTATATAAATCTGCTCTCCCCTTGCTGGCATTATCTTTTCTCACTTCTTGATTCTCCTGCAGCTCACACACACATTTCATTGAGGAGTTGCTTCATCAACAGAAAATTAATTGTAAATACTCTGCATTGTTTATTTACTGCTGCTTTTATGAGAGGGTTTTATTGAATTTTTTTTCTTTGTGAATCAAAAGAGGATTAGCAATAATTCTTTTTTTTTTTTTTTTAATTTAACCCTTTGTATCAGCAGTGCCACGGGAGAGACCATCAGGCCTACAAACTCCAGAGGTATACAGTTTTCTTTGAGATGCTGGGAACTCCAGCTTCAGCCATCAGTGACACGTTTTCCTGGATGTCTGAGCCACATACTCAGTGACTCTGAGTCACAATGTGGCTCTGAGTGGGTCACTCAATGCACCCCTGGTGTGTGGAGGCAGCAGGATGTCCCCATGTGACCAGCTGGTCCAATTCAGTGTTCAAATAAATTACAGTTTCCCACTGCTAAAATGAAGCCTCCCACCATGGATGGGCCCTGGGCAGCCTGGTCTGGTGGGTGGCAGCCCTGCCCACGGCAGGGGTTGGGGCTCGGTGGGCTGTAAGGTCCCTTCCAACTCAAACCATTCTGTGATTCTATCATTCTACACCTGCTACCTGCTGCCTGGCCACCTGCAGCCCAAGTTCCCACACAAGGCTTGGAGTGCCCTCCTGTTGCACGGAGGCCGTTGCGATAAGAGTGTTATTGATTAGATCTTGTCTCCCGCTCTCTCTTATCTCACCTGCTTCCGTACGTGCTGAGCTGCAGATCTGTGCACACATAACCTTCCCAGGAAACACCTGCTGAGGTGCACCAGCAGATGAGAGGTGCCCAGTTACAGCAGCATGCGTTGGTGGAGGTCCACCTGAGAGCAAAGGCAAGCTGAAATGGCCTCTCCATCAAACTTGGCCTTGGGTGAATAATGAGCCTGCATGGAGATAATTAGACAGGGATAGTTGATGTTTTTCCACTTCTGGCTTCCAAGTGATAAATGGGTCTGAGCTAGGCATGGGGAAGGGGTGAACAGTCTGTATGGGGAACTTACAGCCCAACAACATCACGTAACAGATCCCAACACAGCTCCTGGCTATGTGGTCTCTGAGCACGCAGAAGTGCAGCTTCCTTCCCTGGGGCCCGCCCTGCGTGCTGCTCACTGACTTCCCTGTGAGGAAAAGCCCTAAGACACCCCTGGTTTACACAGTGTCTTTTCTGCACCAGATCTGTTGAATAGTTGTGCAAGATAACAGAAATCCAGGCTCAAAATCAGACTCCAAAAAATGTGCAGTTTCAAACACTAAGACATCCTTGGCCGGGACGCGGACATTTCAAATTACTTTGTGGGCCTCTTTGATCACATTTTCATGGCTTTCTCTGCAACCAGAAGGACAAAAAATATCATTAAAATATAAAATCCAAAACAAAACTTCCCAAACAGTGCCCAAGGAAGGCAGAGGGCACAGCACATCCCATGGAAAGTTTGCAGTACGGATGGGACAGTGATGGTTCAAGGGCAGGGAGTTTAGTTGCCTGGACTCTGGCTAACCATGGCAGTGTCTCTCTGGGCCCACGGACTCACCACGGCCCGTTATATACCCTGGTTTAGATGGAACCAGCACATCTCCCAGGCTCAGGCTTACCAAGGGGAAAGCTGTTCTGCTGGGCACAGCCATGCTGGGATGGAGATAGATATGGGGAGCTCCTGTGATGGAGTGGAGGATCAGCAGGCTCTTAAGAGGCAACTGATAAAATGTGGCCATAGAAGTGCCCCAAATACCTGCCCTGGTGTTCCACAGCGCTCACAGAGCCCTTGGAAAAACCCTGGAAGCACAAAGCCTCTGTGAGTGCCTGGGGGCTTTCGCACCACCTCACCAACTGCATCTCAGCTCAGCCTCTACCCAAAATGATTCCAGCTTTCTTTCCTCTGTGTGGTTCTTCCCTTCATGACTGCGTGTGTGCTTCCAGAATCACACATTGCTAAAACACTTTGTTCTCCACAAGAGGGTCGCTTGCCTCCCTGAGATTTAGTCGTGGACACCAGGTCATGCACCTTCAGTTGGTCAAGGAACACAGAATCCCATCTCTCAGTTTGAGGTGGACAATGTAATCCCACATCAAATAACAGGAGACTTCAGATAAGCGAAGTTCAGATAACCACTCTGTGTGCCTTCCCCAAGGTCAGCTGGCTCAGCAGGGCTTTATCCACGTTCTTTTACCTAAAATATTTACCTGACGCCCAGGACTAAATCCCTTCGAGCTAAATTTCCTTTGAGGCACTTTACCTTGGGTGATGTGCCTCACATGACTGAAATTTTCTGGATTTTTTTTTTTGATAAAATTTAAAAAAAAAAAAAGAAATAATCACCAAATGAACAATCACAAGCCTGACTGAAGTCAAATGGCTCCTTCTGGCATGGAATATCAGCAGGCAAACCAAGGGGTTTACAGCTAGGATATTCTCACCGCCAATTTTCTTTGACTATCTGTATTCCCACGGTCAGATCTAGGTTTGAGACTGTCCCCTAGGGCCAATACAGAACAGAATTTTACTGTGCTTGGCTGAAGTCAGTGGAATGAATTGGGTATTTCAGATCACAGTCTGGAGGGGAGGCAGTTTATGTTAAAATATTTTGGAGTTCATAATCTAGTGTTAAAGTTACAGTGAAGCCTAAATATAGTACCTCAGTCAGCAGCAGCTATGGTTTCGCTCCAGTATTTCTTTAAACCCAGTGGTCTGAAAGTCCAAAAGATAAGAAGCAGCTCTCAGCACTGCAAACAGACGAGGAGCATGGGGTTCATGCAGGGGACACTCCTCCTCTCGAGGCACAGATAACTGGGAGGCAAAAACCATGGGGCTCCCAAAACCTCCACTCTTTTGGAGGGCCACGTCTGCCCCTCTGCAAGGATGCAGGCAGCTCCAGCATCTCTTTTCTGTGCCAGCCCTCTAGATAAGCAGCAAATGACACGGTCCCTAAGTTCTGCAAAGGGGAGGAATATATGGCAAGAGCACAATAAGTGGAATGGTCTGGGATGAAGAGGTGGTGGGAAGAAACAGATGGTGTTCTGTTTGGGTATGCTGTGTGCTAGGCTTAGATATGTTCTTACACAGGGTTGTATGTAGAGGGATGATTAATTTGCAGGACCTGTGCAGTTTGTGCCTGTCAGGCTGTGCTCTCCACAGTTGCAGAGCATTCATACACTAGATGGCTAACTTCAGTCTTGTAAAATGGAGGAGCTCACCCTCAGGCTGAGCTCTCAGCTCGTGGTGCAGAAGGCTGGGCACCTCCTGAAGGCAGTTCATGAGACCAGGTTTAGCACCCCTGGAGGCACCCAGCCCCATCTGGTGACCACACAGGGCAGCAGACACCAGGCTTGAACCAGAGGCTCCACATTGTGTGGGTCCTGTCCAGTGAAAAATCAGCCAGGAGGGACAAACCCACACAAGCAAAGAACAAGGATGACTGTGCAGGAGCCACAGGCGTGACATGGCCACTCCCTTCCTTCTGCTGCCAGCTGGGGCTTCATTCACGCAGGCAGCCCTCCGCTCCTGGTGCCTTCCTGGAGCAGCAGGGCCAGAGCTGAGCTCTCCCAAGCCTGGCTGTCCCCTCTGGACTCACACTGTCCCTCAAAGTGCAGGGAGATGCCCCAGCAGTGCCCTGCTCCTTTCCCGGGTGCCACGATCTGGGAAATCCCACGAGCTGGGTCAGCAGGTTCGGATGCAGGGAAGTCCAAGGGCAGGGTTTACCAAAGTACAGCTCTTTATGGTGCGCAAAGTTCTGCCGCGTGGCTCCATGTGGGCAGGAGGCATTTGCAGCCTAGCAAAGCGGTGCCCTTTCCAAAACCCGCTGTAAATTAAACGCCCAGCCGCATTGCTGCGTCCCGATGGCACCAGCCTGGGCACGGTGAGGGCAGAGGAACTCCCTCGTAGCGGCCACGGGGACCCCGCGCAGCACCTGCTCCCAAAGCAATGACCGAGATTATCTGGAAGAGTAAATACTATCCAGTTTTGCTGCTTCTCTGAATGTTGTCACTCCTCAATAAAACGCACGCGTTATTTGATTCTAATTATATTTAGTGCAAGTTGCCTCCTAATGAGTAGTGTTTGAAGAGACGTCAACAATTTTCACTTTAATTAAGGGTGATAGGCTTTTATAGCAGAGTATAAAGATATCAGCTGGGAAATCTATGGCAATCAATGGCTTTAGCTTTTTCCTTTATCTATTGATATAGCCCTCATTTGACACTTGTCTGTCGAGGAAGCTTGTAAAGAGCCTGCCGACCCTGTAATGCAAGTTAAATTTAGATTAGTCTTACAGCTCACTTAAAGCCCAGTAGAGTGATAATTAAATCCACTACTGTGGCTGTAAATCCTCAAGAAACTGAAGTTAGATCTGTCCATGCCTCTGTACAGCTCCGCTGGGGTGACACCGGGCTCCCTGTCCCACCCAGCCCCATGCAATGCCACATCCTGGCTGCTCCGAGCCTCAGCACAAAGCTCTGTGCTTGCCTCAAACCAGGGGTGGCAATCTGGGTCAAAACCATTTGGTTCATCAGAGATAAAACATACCCACTGGGGTACGCAGGGACGAATTCTGCCTTGGTGGTAGCATGGTCTCCAAAGCAGCCGCTGTGGGCAGGATGACAAATGTTGGTTCCTGCGGCCCATGGAGCCGGTGCCGTGCTGACAGCTGGCCGCCCTGGCGCAGAACTGTTGGAAATAGCCCACCTGTTTCTTTGGTAGGTAAAGGGGTCTGAAATACCTCAGACCTGCTTCTGTGGGTACCTGCAGGAAAGCATTACATGTCAGAGAGTCACGTGAAGGAGAGCAGGTTTCAGTTTTGGTCACCGTGACTCAAAAGACAGATAAATTATGGGGAAAAAAGCTTAAAACACATTCAGTGCTCTTTGCTGGGTCGTTTTGAGCTTTGTCTGGCAACTCGTTTGAATTTCAATCATTATGACAATAAAATTTTCAGGAAAGGAGCAGACAACATTTTCCAAGAAAGAATGATTAGTGGTTACTTTATTATTATTGTTATTATTATTATTGTTTTGGCATTTCCGGTGCCCTGTGATCTATCTAACACTTTGCACACTTCATCACTGCAGAGTAAGGGATGCCAAAGGCAGCAGCGAGCAGAAGGGTGGGAGAGCTCCCCAGGATATATATCCACACGTTATTTCTAAAAAGCTGTTTAATGCTTCTAGAATTTGTGGTGGCACAAAATAAATGCAAGTGTAATGAAGCCAGCCCCACGGCAACAGAGGATGCACCGGTGCCAGCTGGAGCCTGCAATCGGCTCTCAGCAGCTCAGAAAAGGAGCCCTGGCAGGCAGCTTGCCTGCGGGTACGTTGCTGTGTCACAAAACGGCTGTTCAGCATTTCTCTGCCTTGGCCCAGCGGCGGCTGAGCCGTGGGCTGCTGCTGCCACCCTGCGGGGACACTGCCATCATCCTGCGGGGACAATGACATCATCCTGCAGGGACCCTGCCATCATCCTGCAGGGACACTGCCATCGTCCTGCGGGGACACTGCCATCATCCTGCGGGGACACCGCCACCACCCTGCGGGGATGCTCCTACCAACCCTGTGGGGACACTGCCATCGCCCCGTGGGGACATTGCCACCAGCCTGGGTGATGGGGACCCCAGGGACTTCCCACAGCCCTGCCATTCCCCGCTGCTGCCTTCTACCCCCTGTGCCTGCCTCTCGCTCACTAATGGTCACAAGGGAGAACAGTCAAGGAAATGCCTCAAAGACCCCATGAAAATGCCCCAAATAGGGCTTAATGAGAGCAGAGCAAGGTGTGAGCGCTCCCTTAGAGCAGCCCTGAGCCAGACACAGGGCAATGTGCTCTGAAGCCATAATAAAATGCAATGCCCTTCAGGAGCAAGCAGCACAGCTCCCCTTGGTTACCTTCAGCAACATTTCTGAAATATGGAGAATCCCACTGAGCCTTCATGATGAAACCTTAATGGAGACGGAGTCCTTGGGCCTGCTGGAAGGTTTGCTCTGCAGCACACATCACTGCATTACTGTTAATTTCCCAAATTGCACATGGAAAATCGAGAGGAGGTGATTGGCGGCAACCAACATGGCTTCACCAAGGGCAAATCATGCCTGACAAACCTAGTGGCCTTCTATGATGGAGTCACAGCAACAGTGGATAAAGGGAGAGCAACCAACGTCATCTACCTGGACTTGTGCAAGGCGTTTGACACTGTCCCGCATGGCATCCTGGTTGATAAACTGGATAAATATGGGTTTGATGGACGAACCACTCGCTGGGGTTGATGGCCGCATCAGCCTGAAACTGGCTGGATGGCCGCACTCGGAGAGTGGCGGTCAATGGCTCAGTGTCTGAATGGAAACCAGTGACGAGTGGTGTTCCTCAGGGATCGGTACTGGGACCAGTGCTGTTTAACATCTTTGTCGGTGACATGGACAGTGGGATCGAGTGCACCCTCAGCAAGTTTGCAGATGATGCCAAGCTGTGTGGTGCAGTCGACAC
>WBMW01002316.1:330271-361663 GCA_013396635.1 Penelope pileata
CCCTTCCAACCTGAACCATTCTATGATTCTATGATTCTATGAATTAACTGTCTCCCCAGCATCTTCCTTTCCAGCACCTTCCTCCTCTCCCTCTCAAACACTGGTCCTGACCTTTTTGGTTCATTTTTACTTCCTTCTTGCCTTCCCAGCCAGCACTAATTAAGCCACCTTTTTTCCCCTTTGAGTTTAGTCTGAGTCTTTTCCGTTTCCCCTTCAGCTTCTCCTTTGTATCTTCACTGTGCCTTTACAGCAGTGCTTTTTCTTCTCTGCCTTTTTCCAAGTTTCGAGAGTTACTCTGAAAACCAAGTTTGCAATGAATTGAGTGGGTTAAAATGACCGGGTCGAGCCATCCTCTGCCAGACCACTGGAGCCCAGGAGAACACTCAGCTGCTCGATAAAACATGGCCTAATGCAGTTTGGGACACGGCCTATGGGAAAAGTCCTCCAGGGCACCTTAAGTGCTGACAGCCCACCTGCTGCTTTGAGCGATGCTTCATCTCACTGCTCAGACACAGGGCACCTGTCTCGAAGGGGCCTTTCTGGCAGTTTTTATAACCAAAGGCAAGAAATAGGCACTCTGGGGTGTGACTGGACTGATTTGAGATGTCTGTTTGGATGTTCGATGACTCTCTGGGAACATCTCTGCCTTGAGGGACCTCAGGATGACCAGCTGGACCTCTGTGAATGGTCTGCCCCCATCTTACAAATCTCTCGAACCACGTGAGCTCCTCTCTCCTGACATTAGGCTCTACAGCACGTGAGCTGATCTTTGCTTAACCATGTTCAAGGGCATTGCTGCATGTGTTCAACCTCCATCTTTTTCTTTGCTATTCCTTTGCCGATTCTCTGCAGCACAGACACCTTCAGGCTGTGACAAGTTGAGGAGCATCTGAGGGAGCTGGGATTGTGCAGTCTGGAGAAGAGGAGGCTCAGGGGAGACCTTACTGCTCTCTCCAGCCCCTGAAAGAAGGCTGTGGTGAGGTCGGGGTTGGCCTCTGCTCCTGGGTAACAGTGATGGGATGAGAGGGAATGGCCTCAAGTTGTGCCGGGGGAGGCTCAGGTTGGGTATTAGGAAACATTTATTCTCAGAAAGAGCAGTAATGCACTGGCACAGGTTGCCCAGGGAAGTGGTGGAGTCAGCATTCTTGGAGGTGTTCAAGAAATGTGGAGGTGTGGCACTGAGGGACATGGGTCAGTGGGCACGGTGGGGATGGGCTGATGGTTGGGCTGAATGATCTTAGAGGTCTTCTCCAACCTTAATGATTCCATGATTCTGTGATTACACATGAACACAATATCCAGATAGCACATGGTTGGTCCCATGAGTGGGCAATGGCGTATTGTGGTGTGGTGGACAGAAATCTCGTCACCACATCAGTACAGAGGCCACAGCATGTGATGCTCAGGTGCCCTCCTCAGTGCCCTGTGTCCTGCAGCCATGGAGCAGCTGGGAATGACCCATTTTGATGAGAAAATCATCTCTGGTTATCTATAACAAAATCTTTTATTCTTTAAGAGAAAGAAGAGAAAGGCAAAACAAAATTATATAGAAGTGTCTTCTTCAGTGTCTTCTGTTGTGTCCTCCTTGAGAATTGCCAAGAAAAGGTTGCTAGCTCACGTGAACTGAAGCAGAAATTACCTGTTGCCCACATTTGATCTCTTATGCCATGGTGTCAGCTGGAGCCAGCTGGAGCCTGTTAGCACACCTGGGATATGCCTTTTGTGAGTTGGGGTCAGCTCTCCTGGTTCTGCCCCCTCCCAGCTTCTCGTGCACCAGCAGCTGTTGCTGGTGGGACAGAGTGGGAAACAGGAAAAGTGCACACTGTGCAAGAACAGCTTGGCAACAGCCGAAACGCTGTTATCAACACTGTTGTGTTATCAACGCTGTTCTACTCGCCAATCCAAGGCTCACCATCACTGGGGCTGCTACAGAGAACACCAACCCCAGCCCAACCTGAGCAATGCAGGAGCCAGCCAGCAGGCTCAGCTTGTGGCTGTGTCTCCAGCTGCCCTCCCACCATGGGCCATGCCCTCAGGAGCTCAGCTGTCACACAAGTACCACTGGGCCTCTGGATGGAGGAGGGTCTCCATGAGCCCTGTGTCTGCCAGTCCCAAACAAGCGTCTTGGAAACCTTTGGGGACAAAGAGATGGCACCAGCACACGCACACACAAGTGCCTGCATTTCCTCTCACACTGATGCCCACGCAGGGACAGCTGCAAACAGCAGCAGGAAGAGCCTTCCTGGTGCTAAGACCGTGGCAGCCCTGCCTGCCTGAGCATCCCTGGCACGAGGCTGGCAGCGTGCCCGGAGCAGCCCCCACGAGAGGCTCCACACATTATGCCTCTTAGATCCCGTTCTCTTTGCATACTGATTTGTAGGCATTCCTTAACTGCTGCGGGTGATATATCAGGCTATAATTTTTTCTATCACTTGCTATCGTTTTATCAGAGATACATTGTATCGTAAATTAAGCTTCTATGTTGTAATTTAAAAATAGTAATCTAATCTTCCACTTTGTTATCTAAGAAGTAATAATTCTGGTCAACATCCCTGCTGCTCATACTCAGCCTTGCACACAAAATATAGCATCTTTATTTTTTTTTCTATCGAGCCAATAGATAAGGATACCATCGCCTTTCTGGACAAGAACTTCCACATATCAATGCAATCGAGTTCAGTTCACTGACATCAAATACATCTCACAGACATACATTTTCCCTGACAGTATTTCTACAAGGCTAAGAAGTGTTTGTGCAGGGTCATGGCCTGGACACTGTGCTGATGGATAAGCTGCTGCAAGGTGAGGTTGAGTTGTGTTGGCCCTGAAGTCTTGGACTGAAAACTGAACGTTCCTGAGCCTCTGTGGGTGCACAACATAATTCCTCCTCTTCCTTGGCCTATGCAGCTCCTGATCGGAAGCAATTGCTGCTATATCAGCCCTGAAACCACTTCACAGTCCTGTCAAAGTGCTGCAGGACTGCCATGCATTTCCCACTGATTCCTTGGAGCCCGTCAGACCCCCAGAGGCCAATTAAAAAGAAGGCAAAAAAATTAAAGGAATCAAGAAATGAAAGGAAAGGCGAAGAGTGTTTGGCTCTTTTTCGATGGTCTGGTTATTAAAGACAAAATATCAGCATTCCTTCTGGTATTTGTTTCCTTGTCAGAAAGACATCTTGGAAGAGAGAGTCTCTACAACAGGAGGAAGAATATCTGCCATTGTAGGAAAAAGCAGAGGCTCAAGCCACAGGCGAGATTCCTGGAGTATGGGAACAGATGGATTTAAAGATATGAAATGTCATCTGAATATGCCTGATATTAGTTCAGACTGATGCCTTGAGAAATGATTAGTAACAAACTGGTATGGCAGACCTGTATTCCATCAACCCACCATCTTTGTGATCTGTGCACTAGCTCTGACAGATGTTTCTTCATGCTTATGTTCACAGGCATGCAACCAGGCTGGAGAAAAAGTTAAATTACAGGGGAAAGAGCTTGGTGGAAATTCATGCATGTCCCCTAGACAGGAATGGTTTCACCTAATTGCAGCCATCTGGAAGACAGTTGTTTGAACAAGGGGTTCTGCTACATGGGCAAGGAGGCTGGCCGAGACAGTGGGATGGGGAACTCAACGTGCCCCTTCCCTCCCCTCCCCTNAGGAACCCAGAGGCTGGACAGTTGACTTCAGATGGATCGTGACCTCTGGGTTAATGCAGCCATAGTGCTAAGCCATGCTGTGTTTGTAAATAGCTTCTTTTAATGAAGAAGTGGGTTGAGATTTATTTGGTAATGACATTGATTCAACACGTGGCATACAAAACAATGCCCAGGAAATCCCCTCCCCTTAGAGTTTTACCTTGTTTTCCTGCATGTACCAAGGTGCAAAAAATTCAGCCCTGTCCGCCTTCCCACCCTCTTCTGGGTGTCCTGCAACGATGCTGCTCCAAACCCAGCACACACAGCCACTGCCGTGGGTGGACATAGGGGAGGGCGTCAGTTTGGGCAGTGGTGGTGGACCTAGGATCCCTGTGAAGGGGCTTCCGCCAGGGACACCAGGCTTCGTAAGCACTCATGGAAAACCCTGTTTAGCTGTTAAGGCTTTGCATGTGTATAAATGCCTGTGTTATTTCTTCATTTCTTAATCACAACAATAAACCTTTGAGCAGATCTGGCTCATGCCAGACCACTGTATCGGGATGTCTATAACAGCAACTGCAAGATGTGGAAATAGGGCTGTCAGAAGCCATCTAGAAATATGCAGCTACAAAACAGCAATTAAAACGTAAATGAGCAATCCAGAGCCTCCCTCAGGGGGCACGCGGGAAAGCTGGATGTCTTTCCTGCATCTCAGATTATCTTTAAGGATTTTGAAACAAAAAATGTTAATAACAACAGTCAACAAATCTTCCAACTGCAGAATATGAAACTGCTCACAATGTCCTGAGCTCTGGGATAAGTAACGTTGCTAATAAGGCAAAAACACTGGCAGATCTAATTCCAAAGAAAATCCCTTCCTATAACAAAGGCAGACCAGCCACATGAGCTATGCAGTTTAAACGGGAGCAGAGACAGATTTCTCTCATAACCTGTTCCCTGAACCCGTTCCTTCTGAGCCATCTGAACAGACATCGGTTTGTCCCCGGTATGGCAGAGCTGGACCCAAAGTGCTCTTCTGGATTTGGGGACTGGGTCTGAGAGGGTCCCGACAGATATTAGAGAGGTTGAAGGCATGGTAATGGCCAAAGGGGATTTAAAAATTACCCAAGTATGCATCTTAAGATAAAATGTATCATTCTGACATTCAGTTAGATAATACATGAGCCCACACCTAGCAAAAAAGTATTGAAGATTGGGACGCAAGGAATGGATGGCATCCTTCTTCTGCACCCTAAAGCAGCATTTTACTTTTTACAGGACTTCATGTAACAGAAAAGTTCTTCCCGGGACACACACTGCTCTCTGCATCCCCGCTTCTCACCAGGATCCTATTTCCAAAGAACACACTTTAGCTGCTCACATTTTGTGCATAGAAATGAAGTGCAATGTTTATTAAAAAATACAGCTGGTGCCAATTTTTATGTACCTGAAAGATGAGGACTCAAAAAATGGGGGGAAAAAGTACACTTTTTTAACTTCTCATTTTGCTTGTTTTCCTTTCAAAATGTTTTCTTGCCTGTGAGAGCGTGGTTGCTCCTGAAGAAGAAATGCGATGCTGCTGGGGGCACTTTGACGGAGCGTTGCCATGGGGCGATGCCTCCGCACAGCGCTGAGCTGCGGGTGCCGGGGGGCTGCCCTGCTCCAGCCTGATGGAGCAGCCCCGAGAGCAAGGAGTGATCCCCACCTTATGTGATGGGAACTGGTGAAACCTGTCACATACAAATAATTCCTGATGCCAGAAACATTATCTTCTCAAATTGTAGCTTGTGGCTCAAGAGGGTTACAAATCCTTTCCTACTCCTGTGGTTTTGCAGCAGTGGTAAATAACAGGGATGGACACTCCTTCCACCACGGATTTTTTAAGCTGAAGCAGCAGCTGAGGTATGAACTGCTGAAGCTGAAATTGTTCCTTACCTTCCCGCTATTTCACAAGATCAAGTAGCACCTTGAGATGGAGACAACTCCTCGCCCGAATCATCTCCCAGCTAAGGCACAGCACATCCTCCTTGGACGTTTCCTAGTACTCTTGTACACACTGCTTTGGAAGCCCAAAGGTGTGAGTGGTGTATGCCCGGTGTTTCTTTGTGCCTTAGCTTATTTCTGATCCTTCAGACTAAACCACTCTCCAAGATCTTAGGTGTTTCCTCCCTCTCCCTGCGTGGGCCCTTCACACTGGTGCTCCAGCACCCACTCCCAGGTTCACCACCACTGGTCTGCAGCCACCGGCTGTGACTGAGCTCCTCACTGCGGGCTCCTCCAGGGACAGCAGCTTCCAGCAGGGTGCTGTGCTCTAGAGGTGCCTGTTTCCTTCACAGCTGTGAAGGTGGCATGGGGTAATTCAGGTTGGACTGGAGACGCTCCAGCCCCAAGGAGAAACCTGTTTGCACCCCCATGGCCAGTGACAGCTCTGTACTTGGTGCTGCCTTACCCTTCATTTTCTCTTCCACCTTCCCCTGTTTTGTTTCCCTCAGGCCTCGATGTCTCTCTTGGCTTTCCTTCTGACAGGGACGAGGCCCTCCAGCCTGCACAGCCTGAGGAGGACGGTGTCAGGGAGATTTTCCCTTTGTAAATGCAGATCAACAACTCTTCAAACACCAGCCCCGATTATTATTTTTCACTTTTAGCATGTTTGGGAGCAGCTCTGGGTTGTGTTATTTTGTCAGTGTTTCATGATCTCCACCTCCTTGCCCACAGATCTCATTGCTAGGAACGAATTGCTCAGTCCAAGCTGCCAGCCCAGCGCTGGGCAGGTCAGAGCCATTCCCCCTGCAATTCGGGTGGAGTGAATTCTCTGTACTCCTGGAGGACACATGCACAGCACTGGGAAGGGCAGCAGCTGCTGGAGTTGTTTTTTTCCGCATAATTCATCTTTTCTCTGCAGCCAGCAACAATTCCATCTGAAGCAAATTCTCAGCCCACACAGACCAATTCCACCTCAGACAAGCAGCCAGAAAGAAGAAAAGCCACAGTAGGCAACAGTAACAGAGCTTTGCAAAGCAAGACAAAAAGAAACGCACTGCAATATGAAAGCACATCAGGTCTCATTGTAACAGGAGATTTAAATGCAGATTGGCTTTTTTTTGATCAATTGCCTTTTTTTCAGGCATTTCAAAGGCTTTGCCACTAGGTGTAGCAAAAGCTCTCCTAAAAGCTGTCTGCCACATTTCTCCTTCCAAGGGGGAAGGAGACTAAAACTCAGCAAGCAAGATAAGGATAACCTCAAACAGAGAACAAAAGTGTCCAGAAGAAATAGCGCTGAGGGCTGGCAGCGTCCTGTAGGGCACAAAAGGGCTTCCCCTAAATAACAGAGG
Source organism: Penelope pileata (assembly GCA_013396635.1). Taxonomy (NCBI): domain Eukaryota; kingdom Metazoa; phylum Chordata; class Aves; order Galliformes; family Cracidae; genus Penelope; species Penelope pileata. The sequence goes on from WBMW01002316.1 coordinate 337,239, forward strand.
TGCAAATGGGGTTGGGTCATCATGCTTTGGTGCTCATTGCTCGCGAAACTCTGCACACAAAATTCTCCAAAATACTCCCAAGTGTTTTATGAAGGCTGCATACAGGAGTTGACGAAGGGCAGCCAACCACCCACTTGGGTCGGCAGACAAAAAGTCGGTGCAACCAGGAAGCTCAGGGCGTGCCACCGTCGTTTTTCCATTCCATGAAGTGTGGTTTACTTCGGAAGCAGGTGCTTTAGCCAAGTAGACAAACAACAAGTGAGGAATTAAATACAATAAATAATGATGAAGGTAACTGTGTTTGTTGTATTTACTCATAGGACTGCACAGACCCTCCACGGAAATGATCAGCATTTAAAAGAACCAAGAAAAGGTGTTGAAAAAAATCTGAAAGATTCCTTTTTTTCCTTCTGTGAAGAGAGGGTTGCTTAGGCATTCTCAGTATAACAATTAAGTAATCTGGAAGAAGGAAGCATCACAAGTTGGCAGTACGACTAAGGAGGTGAGCGTGTGAGGCGTTTCGATATCTGATGGCAATGCTTCACCAAGGAGCTGTGGTGGAGAGGAGACGTCTTCACCGGGCCACAGAAGGACCTGGGCTGAGCAGCTGAGCTGCAGCAGTTTCCATAGTATATAAGAAGTGTGGAGATGTGGCACTGAGGGACATGGGTCAGTGGGCACGGTGGGGACGGGCTGATGGTGATCTGGGTGATCACAGGTCTTCTCCATCCTTAATGGTTCTGTGATTCTGTATCCAGAGGGATCTGGGGTACATATCCCACCTTTTATTTCTATTTAAAGGAAAACTGCTTCAAACCAAACAAATGGAAGGTGAAACCTCAGTGAACAGAGCAGCAGTATCCAGGGACACCTGACTGCCGTCCCCACACAGCCGGCGCGGTGCAGTGGCACACGGTGACAGGAGGTGACAAACTGCTTCCCAGCTGCTTGCAGAGCGGGTGGCTTTACAGACCACCCCTGTAAGGAAGACAGTGTGAGGAAAAAGATAGATATGGTGCTATTTGCCCCATGGGGAGAGGGAATCACCTGGGCAGGGGCGTGGAAATACACACCCCCACCCTCTCATGATTTGTGAGCAGCAGACCCCTGATAGGACGGTTAAAAAGGACAACTGAATAAAAGTAAATAGGGCATTTTTCTCCTAAGTTCAGAAGTACGGGGGTGTCTTGTTTGAGAACACCGAAAGGTCCCGATCTGCAGACTGAAGAGTGGGGGGAAAGCCATTTCTGGCCTCATTAGTGCAGCATCAGTCCTGTGGGTCCCCACGGCAGGGTGCAGACGGAGCTGCAGACCCGGGTCCCTGGCTTCCCCATGGTGACATTTCCTACGTGAGCAGAGCGACCCGGGCTAGATGTGACAGTGAGGCACAGATGGCCATGGTGAGGACAGCGGCTCTGTAACGGCGGAGCCAGGCACATCCGGCTCCTGGAGCACCTTGACGGGAACAGAAGCTCCAGGGTTTGCAAGGGAGGCCAGAACAGCCTGTGCTTAGAAAATCCGAGGGACGCGTCAGTGGCATTATGCAGTCTTGCAAGGGGATCAGGCACAGAAATGTGCAACCAGAGTGGCCTTCTTTGTGTCAGCTCCACCATTGCTCTGACTACAGCTGCTTTGGCACCCGCACCCTGGGATGGAGGCCAAGGTGGGCTCTCCCCATCAGCCCCCACAGCTCTCCTTTGGCTCACGTGCTCCTGGGATGCTGCACCATGAACTTTCCCTGCAGGCGTTGGGGCCTCCCCGCTGCTTCCAGGGGATCCTGGGACCTCCTCCTGGTGCAGGAGGGGGGGGGGGGTCAGGGTCTACAACAAACACCCAGTGGTGGCACTCAGAGGAGCGGTGCTGACACCCAGCCCCAATGCTGACATCCAGCCCTGATGCTGCTTATTCTTCCCATGCCAAATGCCTAACGAGAGTTGGGGAAGGCTCACATTGTCCTCCTTCCTACAGTGCAAATTAGACCATGCCCTCAGTAGGATATAAAACTCAGGGCTTTGATGGAATTCAAGAATTGTGTCAGTACAAAAGCAAAAACTGACTGTATTTGTGCCTAAAAAAAAAATAATCCAGCGACACTCATAGAAGCACACATGGAATAGAATTCTGATTTTTTCAAGGTTTTATTTTGATCCTAATAGCAGATCGTGGTTCCTGCCACAAACGCTGTAAGAGATCTTAAAAACCTGTTAACCCCTGCAAACAAACAAAAAAGAAAGAAAACACCTCTGTGCATTGCTGCAGTGATGCCGACAATGCAGCTGTTCAGCCCTCACTGAGCACGGGTTCCTTGCAGTAATGTGGAATAACGTGTGGATGTTGCTAACAACGCACCACGGAGCTGGCTGCTCCTGTGAACTGCAGATGGCTGGTATTTTGAGGACAGGGCTTTAACCACTCGGGGCAGTTCTTCCTTATGTAACATTGAGCGTCTCGGGTTCACCTTTCCTCCTGCACCAGCCTGTGTGTGTGCAGGTTGCCGGGCTGCGCTGGATGCTGCTGTGTGCAGATCTGTTCCTGACCCAGCTGTGCTGGAGCTGTCACGTGCTCGTGCTGCTCACCAGTTCGTCTCTGCCACATGTGAGACATCCAGCAGCTCTCAGTCTCTCATTTCTGCAGGAGAACTGCAGGGACTCCTCGGTCGGTTATTGTCCTCATTAAGGTTCACAGCCCATAGGGGTTCCCCCCCTTCCCTTCTCCCCATGTAGGTGATGTTCAGGAGGGAGAAGAAAGGAAGTCACAGAGCAAAATGGCCTCTAGGGCAATGAAACAACACTGGTGCTATCCCCAGGGTCGAGCTGTGATGCGCAAAACGTAACAGTGGTGAAAGCACCAAGGATCAACTCCATCGTGCCTGGTTAATTGCCTTGCCCTTGTCCGGAGCCTGCCTCTGCCTCCGTGTCTCCCCTAAAGCTCTTTTCTTTTTCTCCCCTCTTCCTCCTGCAGTTCCTTCCAGCAGATTTCCGAAATATTGGAAATCACACAGGTTTGATAAGGAGTATTTTTGCAAACCTACAAGCCATAATTCTCCGTGTTTATGTGAACATCTGCACCTTCTTGGGCTGGTGGGGGTGGTCTGCTTGTGCAGGAGGTTCAGAAGAACATCACACTCTCGGGGACTGTGTCCCCTTCATCTCACTCTACTTCTAAAGCAGACATTCAGTATTTTCTCCACTTCTCTCTCTAAAAAGTCAGCTTGTGATTTCTTTCTGGCCCCCATTTGATGCATACTGCTCCAGTGTATTTCTCTAGATAAACTCATTCGTTACAAGGATCTTAGCTCTCCTGGCTGTGCAGTTTGATCATGGCTACAGACGTGTTGTCAGCTCTGAAATCTGCACAATAACCAATATGTGTATATTTACATGTCAAATCCCTGCTTGTTTCTTAAGTGCACTAACCACTGAGCCCTGATTTCCATGGTGAACTTACAAGGACTGGTGTCATGTGTGCCCCCCTTGAGGTGTGGGGTGGCCATGGGCATGGTCATGGAAGGTGGGGACATGACCACATCCCCAGCAGGCACTGGGACTTTCAGACAGAGGTCACCTCCTCAAAACCACTGGGACATGGGTCAGCATCATGAGGAGCAGCCGCCAGAGCCCATCCCACCAGCAGCTGTGGGTGGACCAGAAATGTCTACAAATTCCCCAGCTGCTGGGGGGTGAACACAGACCTGTGGTTGTGTGATGCTGTGCAATGGGGTGAGGTGGGAAGATGTTGGTTGGCATCGGTCCTGCCCAAACAATTTGAGGGACCAGAAGCAGAGGTGTTGCATTAGCACGGTGCTAAATCATTTCCTGATATTTCCTGCCTGAAAGAAAACATGGCCAGACATGAGATATTTACTTGGTCCCATTCTCCCAAGCTGTTTCCTCAGACCAGAAGTCAGCATCTGCAGGAATGTTATTCTTCAGGACAGCCATTTTGTTCTGGTTGCTACCAACAATTTGTATCCGGCAGGCTGTTAAGCACTACCTGCGATACCATTCATTAATATAGCCCTGCTCCAGCAGTCCCTCTGCATCCGAGACACCGCCATTAATCTGGGGAGCTGCTATTGGAAAACATCAGCACAATCATCACAGGAGAAAAATGTCCACTCAGCCAATGCATAGAGGATAATGAAGTTTCTCTCCAAGGTCTGCCACGACAATAATGTCAGATAAGCTGCATCTCGTTCAGGTGAATGTCACATCAGCAACTTGATAGATGCCTGCAGGCCATACATAACTTCTTTTAACTAAAGTAGAGATGACTAACTCTTAATGTAAAAGTGCAGAAAGTAAAGGAAGTTGTCTCTTAAAAGAATAAAATTAAAGACACATTCTCTATCAGAATCCCCAGTTTTACAGGAATTATTCTTGAGGATGGAAAGACAGAAAAGTGTTCTTGTTTCATGTAGGATATACAGCTGCTATGAACACTGCTTCGTTCTTTCCATACCTATCTAGCTCTCCTTTAAACCAAAAGAACTAAATGCAAATACTTGCAGTTCATTTTACAATGTTAAGTAATGATGGCAAGCCAGTGTCTAGAGACACATTGTACAATCAGTCTGAAAAGTTAGTTATGAAAAACCCACTGAGACCATCCAGCCTTTCCCCTCCAGATGGAGAGCTTACTCCCCTGCACCAATGATCTAATATTACATTTATCATTATTGACTTTCTGTGTCAAGTCAATTCTGCAGGGACATGTGCTATTAAGCTTAGGGATGAAATTTTATCAGTCAGGAAACGATGTAGTCACTTTATCCACAACATCTTTATTTTCTCAAGAACAAAAATAAATGTGCTAACTGCCCTGCAGAAAAGATATACAACGGCAGCCCCTTTTCCTGCCATCAATGTGAAAATACACACAAAATGTGAGGGCTCACAATAGCCTGACGAAGAAAGAGGATGGAAAAGGCAAGGGAAATGGTAGTCAGACCGTACAGTTGCTTGCTGAGATGCATCTTGGCTGTTCTGTTTGACCAGGGGATTTGTCTCTTCCATCTGACTCCTATTAAGCTATATCATAAGCTTAGAATCATGGAATCACACAGGTTGGAAATGACCTTTGTGATCATCAAGTCCAGCCATCAACCTGACCTACTGAGTTCTGTTGCTAAACCATGTCCCTTAGTGTCCCATCCACATGTCTCTTAAACACCTCCAAGGATGGGGACTTCACTGCTTCCCTGGGCAGCCTGGTCCATTGCTTTGAAGAAAGGAGTTGAGCCCAAGACGAGGGATTATTTTAGGATCCTACGATCAAAACTGTACCTTAAAAATTGCTGTGAAGTTGCCAACTAACCTGCAAAAATTTGATTTTTTTCACCTAACTGTGTGCACCTGGGCACTGGCCCCAGCCTGCCTTGTTGCACACAGTGGAGCCAAACAGGCACCGCCAAAGAAGGATCTTCCCACTTGCCTGAGAACAAAACCAGTCCCTTCTGGAAGTGCAAATTTCTCTTTGCTGACTTTAGAAATATGTTGGACTTCAACAATTGACTTAGGCACAGGACCAGGCTGCCCAGAGAAGCTGTGGAAGCCTCAGCCCTGGAGGTGTTCAAGGTTGGAACTGGCTGGTCATTAGGGTCCCTTCCAACCCAAGCCTTTCTGTGATGCTGTGACCGACTCCAGTCAGGTGAGACAGCTGCCCCAGGTAAATCTGTTCCTCTCAGGTGAAGTTTGTTCTCAGCAGCACGCTTGCTGTGGACTTTCTGTCCTGCCTTGGAGCTCTCAGGAGCAGGTCAGCCTGAGATGCTTGATGCCTGTTGCCTGCTCAAGTCCTGTAAGAAGCCGTACCCTGCCATCCTGACTCCCTAAGTATTAGTCTCTCTACAAAACATGACTTCTGGAGACATATCAAGTGGCATAAATCAGGATTTTGATTTCCACACCACTTCTAACAACGACAGTCATGCACTTTGCCAGATCCATCTCACTTGCCTTCAGCTGTGTGTGACATACACCTCCACAGCTGAGGCAGTCGCACTGGGCTCCCTGTGTGCAGTGAAGTGAAAATTTGTGGATTTTCCATGTGTGCATTTTGATTATTTTTCTCCTGACAGACATCTGAAGGTGATCAGGCAAGTCATCTATTTCACCCCTCTGACTATGAAGGAAGCCTGAAGCTACACTGCAGATACCTGCATTTGGCAGCGTGTAAACCATATACCATACGCGTATATAACATAAGTGTGTATGTCTGCTATTCAGGAGAAGTTCACAACAATGTCTTTCAGTTAATAATTCTTCATTAAATACATGAAAGCCAGAGTTTTTTCAAATGCAACCTTAAATTCTAGGAACCTTCGGCTGACTTTACTTTGAAGTGCACTTCACAATATATTCATGGAAAAATAATGGCACAGCAAGTGATCAGTAGCATCTGTGACTAATTGCAAACAATCACAACATGAAATTATATTTTCAAGTCTTTAATTAGCTAGAGAATGAGCCCCTTGATTATTGCTGGTATGCTATGTACTGCCTGACCTAGCAGGCAGAAGCCACTCTTTTCTTTCAAGGTCATCATAACACGTATTCCTCTCCTGATCCCACAGGCTGCAAAACGAGTTATTTGTTTTCCAGCTTGACTACTGAAAGTCAAAAGACAGGAATAAGAAAGCTCTCTCGCCTGTCCAAGGAAAGTGGAAAAATGTATACTAGCCAACAATACACTTTTACGTGCATTGCAGGTTTGGCCTCAGAGCTTTTATTTGACTGCTACCTGTTGCTTCTGGCTGTAAATCTTGAACCTACATTCTTTGAACAAGCCATTAATCACAATTACTGAAAATTATAGACAGCACAGTGGTGCTATGCCATAACTGGGAAATATGTTATTGCACGCTGGGACAGCACACAATTCTCTTAAAGCAGTGGCTGCAACTACAGAAATGTTTCAGAACAAAATGAGCCAGGGGCTGCACCCTCTGCTAGGGGCCGTGCTGCTGATGGCTGTGTCTGCCTGACTTCTCCAGATCACAGAAGTGCAGGACAGTTACTCTGTGGTCATTCTGCAGCATGCGGATCTTCAGTCCCAGAGTCCAGCAAACATCTCATCCTCCAAATCCATCGCATGTGGCTATGAACTGCGATGAATCTCAGTGAAAGCAGCTGAAGAAAAAAATCCCTCCATGTCCTGGAGAAGAACAGACCAGGTCACGGTCTGCAGGTGAGTGCTGAGTAGAGCCAAAGAGCCTCCAGTGCTACACCAGAGGAAGCTGTAACAGCAAACATCAGAATGCCATCTCACAAAGATGAAGAGGAGTAGAAAATTACAGTAGAAATGGACGCAATCAAAACTCAGATCAAGATACAAAGTGTATTTTGCTCCTATCTCTCCACTGAATGAAAATAACAACTGAGGTCTACTGTGGTGAAAAACACTTCTCAGACTGGAGGAGTTCCAGTTCTAACCTGGGACGTGTAGCTTGTCATGCCTGGCCTACAAAAGAGTACCAGTGCTCCCCACGACAGCACATTTCCACTCGCAGGCTTCCCTGAGCCAAGCTAATTGCTGTGGCTGGCTTTCTCCAGAAAGATGGACTGCCTCAAGCTCGTGCTCAGCTTCTTCAGGGTTGCAGTTCCCCTGGCTTTGCTTCAAGACAATGAGCTCCTGTGCCACTTGCAGAAGCAATGTCAGAATATGATGCTCAAGATATACGCCTTGTTCTGCAGCCAAGTGCATTAGGAGCTGAGCAAAGGACAAGCACAGAGATCCCAGATTCAAAGAGAAAAGCCTGATAAGTCATTTCAGGATACATCCCCCCTCACCAGACCAAAACATGATGTATTTTGTTGGTATTTTTCCACCATTTTTTCCTTTAAATTGTTCTACTTCACAGGACACGTGGCCTTGGTCCATTATACCATACAGCTGCTGCTAAACGTATTAGGAGGCTCGTTGTGTTTGATCATGACTCCAGCAGGGATAAACAGCTAAAAAGAAATATGCTCCACTCAGCCTCTGACACATGTGAACAGCAGATGTTCCACAGCAAAAAGTACAAGCTATTTTCAGATTATAAATCAGGTGCCCATAGTCTACCATTGAAAGCCAAAATGTTATCAATTTACTGCTGTTAGATGCCATCAGTACACACAGTAAGAAATTTTCAGTACAAGCACTACTAGTAGGTAAGGGATTGTGTTAATAATCGGCATTATCATTGAAATCTGTGTAGGCTTTTCTGACGTTCTGGAATTTTCTGCTCACCCCTGCACAGAAGAACCAAAAAAGTCCAGGGTTGGACTTGAATCTGTGTTCCCTGTCCCCTGCAGCTTCCCAGTACACATCCAGCCCAGCTCTCCTCAGGTCAGCTATTGATGATACCATCACAACATCCTCACCTGCCCCCACCATGTGTCCCCATGGTGGCTTCTCTTCATGTCCCAAGCCCCAAACCATGTTTGGCAAGGCACCTTCCCCCATACCTCTCTCCACTTGTGTCCCTTTACCTGGCCTGCCCAGATGTCCTGGGCACATGTAGGCACCGCGTGGCTGGTTGGCCATTGCCCAGCCAGTGGGAGTGTATTGGTGTGCCCACTGTGAGAGTTTCTGCATCTGATGGTTAGCTGCACCTCACCTTGTTTGGGGGTGAAATCACCCAGACTTCCTCTGATGCTATATCATTTCCCACCCGAAGATCCTGGGATGGTCAAATTTGAAGGGATCAGTTCTTGTGCAGGTCTTGGGTGGTCCTGTGTGGAGCCAGGTGTTGGACTCAATGATCCTTATGGGTCCCTTCCAACTCGGGACATTCTGTGATTCTGTGACACCTGGAGGTCTCCACGGTGCCTGCTGCCCTGTACAGGTGGCCTTTTCAGATGTCACAAGTATTGAAGTGCTGGGCTTCATCCATTGATTAACAGCCCAAAGCATAAGCAGAAGGGCTGGGAGGCCTGGGGTGTGCCAGCCACTGCCTCGACCTGAAGGACACACTTCAGGGCAAGGTTAACATGATTTCACTGGTCAGCACTAAGCCTCTAAATGGGAGCTAGGGAAAATGGGAACCTAGGGACGTCTGCAGAACGCAAAGTCCCACTTCATCACTCCAGCAGACTTAACAGCACTGGGAAGGAGCATCAGATGTGCTCTTGTTGGATCAGCTCAGTCTTAACTAGAAGAATAATGACCTGCTTGCATTTCAGAGCTAAGGGAAAACAGCTTAAAAGAAGCTCTGTGCAGCTGTCAGTGATACATCCATGCTTGTATTAAGATATGTGAAATGATATGGACACAGCACTGCAAAGGGAAGGAAGCAAGGCTGCAGCTACACCACATCCAAGCAGTGATCCGAGACCCAGAACAGTGCACAAACCCTCTTCAAAACTCGGAAATCACTAGCAGTATTTGCTGGGAGGCAGATGAAAACTCAAAGATTTCAGGAGCTTGATGCTGGTGTTGTTTTTTTTAGTTTTGGTTGGTTGGTTTTGTTTGTTTTTTAAATCACTCATTTCTTAAGGGATTCTCAGAAGACAGTAACCTGCCTCAGGCAGTACACAGCACCTCGTGTTTCAGAAGCTGCCCAGAGCCCCACAGCTCTGCATTTCCTACGCTGGTGACCCCCAGGAAAAGTGTACATTCAGTACTGCTGGCTCAGAGCTGCTTTTGGTTCCCAGCCAGGGGCTACAGAGTTTCTGAACCACGGCCACCCATTTCGTGGCCACTTTCTCTGACGAGTCCCATCCAGCAAATGGCAATTGCACTCCTTTTTCATACCATTCTTGTCCTGCTGAGGCATCCCTGGGGGAAACCAGGAGCCTTCTAATGTACTTGCTGCATAATTTTGTATCATATTTGCTCTGGAAGTGAAAGGAGAGGATCAGCAAACATTTTGAACTCAGAGAGACGGTGGCTCTGGTCTGGAGATACACGTGCAAACCTGGATCACACACAGGCACTGCAAGCTGAAAGGCTTGAATGGCATCTGGCTCCAGAGAGTAAAGAGAGCAAACATTTGCTTCACAAAATCAGTTCATTATGTTTTTTTAATCTATCGATGCTCTTTGATTTCCCAGGTGACCTTGGGCAAGATGGTGCATTAGCAACATTGCAAAAATAGAAATGATAATGCTCCCCCTTTGCTGTCCGCTTTATCCATTTTTCTCTGTGAATCCTGTGGGCATGGTGAGATACCACAGCACCTGCCTGGGGGTGATCCTGCTCTCAGATTGCTCCTACAAGCATTCTTGTAGTGTAGTTATCACAGAATCAGTATTTACTGTTTAAACCCACAAGCAGTACATTTTCAGCCCATTAGTGTCACTGCAAGACAGTGCTTTATTGCCTGAGCAAGGAGATGCTCTCTCCAGGGGAGGAGCTCATTTAACTCTCATCCAAGCCCTGCCAGATGGCTCTGGAAAGGAGAGTGGCAGTCTGAAGCACCCTGATGCCTGGGTTGAGCTGGAAACAGCAGCTCTTGCTTTGCCTCTCCTCGAGTCTGGGTTTCTGTGGTGCTCCATGGCTCCATGCACAGCGCTCCACTCAAGGGGTGGCAGCTCCATCCGCACCGTGCATCTCCACCAAACAGGGGTGCACCCCAAGCCAGAGCTCCACTCCAAGCCACGTGCAGATTTACCACACAAAATGAGGGGATACATTCCTCCTCACTGTGTTTTCCTACGTGGGTGCAGTTTTTGGAGAACAAAAAGGCCAAGACCAGTGCTGGGACAGCGTCCTCATTCTGCCAGTAGAATCCCCATGGTCTTGCTGATGAGGCAGGAGGCACTCCTGAGGTCATTATTTTCCATACTCCAGTATTTTTCATGTATATTTCAAATGACTGGTATTTTCTTTCTTTTCCTTCTGGGGGCTGTTTGCTCTAAGGCTACATGTTGGCTTTTCTTCTGAGGGAGTGGGAGGACCAGCCTGGGTCTGGGTACAACCCGGAGACACAAAATGTGGATGTCTCCTCAGGTGCCAGACTCTCATTTTCATCCCAGCATGTCCGGGGGCAGAACATTGCTTTGCAGGCATGGGGGTACACCAGCATCTCTTTTATTTTTCTGGTAAACACAGGAAGGAGCCATGTTCTCCAGCATCAGGAGCATGAGAACGTTCTCCGTCTTGCCTCGAAGGGAGGTGGGGTGAGGAGGGCATCAGAGACCCAGTGCAACACATTCTCTTTGTGTTTTATCAAATTTAATGGTTCATTCTTATAGGCCAATAGTGAAATGCTGACTTTTTTTTCAGGAGGCAGATACTGAAGATACCAAACGGCAAGCCTGAAAATATCTGCAACCAAGAATATGAAATAGGGACACTTGGCAGACCTGAATATAGCTAGCTGGCAACCCATCCAAGATGTTTGCTTTCTAATAATAGCTGAGAGAGACATATGGAGAAATTGAGCTCAAAGACTTTTATTTCCTATGTATAAATACACTAAAGTCACAGATGTCTCTACAGCCTCAATCTGCCAAGACCAAATGCAAGCAACAGACCCAAAATGAAAGACACAAAAAATGTAGCGTAGTCAACTCTCCATATTGAAGGGTTTGCTCCCCTTCCAACAGATGGGTGTTAAAAAAGATCCACCAACCAGTTTGAAATATATGGTTTGATCCATAAAAAGTTTTCTTTATATTGGCTTTTCCTATTAAACGGGTGTGTCGGTGCCCCAATTGCTAAGGGGTGTTGCCAGACGCCCGCGCCTGATCCCCTCTCAGCAGCCCCAGAACCCTGTCAGCACTACCAGAAACCTTGCTAGGGGGCTGGAAGCATTGTGAAAACCACTGCTGGGGAGGTAAAATCTCTTTTATATCTGCAAGGTGAAACTCATATCAGATCCTCGCCCTGTAAATAGAACCTTTGAGTTCTAAGGGATGAAAATGTAATTTTCTAGCATAACCCATAAACAGAAACAGTTAAAACTCTTGGCATTTACAGTCTCCAGCTCTTTTACACACCAGTCCAGCTGGTAACCTGTAAGTATTATGAGATAATGCCTGTGATTGATACTCATAAAATCTGCAAGGGGAGCCTGTATGTCCCAGGAGAGCGATAGACTGTCTACAGCTTTTACAAGTTCTGCTACAGCGGGAGACTGAGATTGCAATTGCCAGGAGAGAAATATTTACGGGTCATGAACCTTCAGGCTGCGCCAGGAGAGCCTTCAGCTATTGTCAGCAGCATATATAAACTCTGCTTTTATGTTACTCAGTTGTCCAACCATGGGCAAATTGAATTCCTGCCAGCACTGCCAATATCTGCTGAACAGGTTGTAATTTCTTTTTTGTCATTTCTATATGATGTATCAGGCAGAGTGTGACAGATTTATTATTAAAGTCATATGGGAGGCAAAAAGACTTTCTCACTTTTTCTAGAGAAATCAAAACCTTGCACAGTCTGGAAAGCCCCATAAACAAGTGGGAAAATTAAGGGACCAGAAAAGGGAAAGGTGGTGAAGGTAAGCAAGGACATATTTTTTACTGGACTAATTTCTTTCTTCTGAAATTGCACCTGCAGGGCAAGGGAGAGACTCTCTTTTCCTAAGGTGTTTAGAATCTTATTCTTTCCATTGCTGAGAAGCAAAGAAGCCACCTAACATCTCTTATTCCATTACCCCTGCAATAAACAAAAAAGCTTTGATATTCCCAATAGTTTCAAGGAGATCAATGAAATCGGAAAGACCACTTTCTCAAAGAAGACAGAAAACCAGGCTTAATACAGAAGATTTTAAAAATACCTTGTTCCTTCTGTAAGTCTTGCAGCAATTTATGAAGCATTTTCAGATCGTTTGTAGTACACTGCATTGAAAATGGGAGCTGTTGTGACAGCAGGTGTCATTTGGTGCATAGGAACACATAGAATCAGCCGTGAAACACCTTTCTGCTGAAATAAGTCGGTCCTCAGTTAAAGAGCAAGTCTCATGTCATCTCTGAGCACACTTCTAAGAGAGCAGCTGCCATTACAAGCAACGGCACAGCTCACATCAATCTGCAAGTGCCTTGAGCAGACCCCATTCAAACCACAAGAATGTATTTGTGAATAAATGAGTCTTGGTACGGTTGTAATGGAGCAGTGAGAAGACATTGGCCATTTTTTTTGCAGCTGTATCTGTTTGGCTAATGAAAGACATTACCTCTCATCCAAACTCTGCCTTTCTGAAACTGTTCCTAGAAGCTATACCTACTATTTTTATCTAAGGAGCAGCAAACGTCATGTAAACCTCCTCCCGAGACTTCTGCTGTTTTTCTAACGCACTGAATTTGGCATCTGCCCTGCCTGCAACAATGCCAGGATACAAATCAGGTTTGCCTTGCCCAGAGCCCCAGTCTGACATGCAGAAAACAGCATCTTCACTCCAGCATTAGCCTCTGCAGGTCCTTCTTTACCCAGTGCCCAGGTCTTCTGCAAAGCCGTATGTCAGCACTGCAGAAAGATGGGAATCCTGAAACTGCTGCAGGAGGGAACGGAGCAGGCAGCAATCATCTCCTCAGAGGTGTCCGCCCTGGTCCTCCTCCCACTCCATCCACCTGCAAAAACCCTGGTGCTTCTTCAAACGAGGCCAGGGTTGCTTTAAGCATTTTAGAAAACCCTCTCTTTGCAGCTGTAATTTCATAAGCAAGTGTGAGTGAGCGCAGGGATGGGTGTCAGTTCCTCACCTCAGTGCAATGCCTGTGCTTGCCAGCTCTCTGCCTCCCCTCCGTGCTGCAGCAGGGAGCGGTGCTGCCCTACCTGCGAGCCCTGCCGCAGCCTGCAGTGCCCCCCCGGTGTGCCCAATGTTATGAATGCAAGAAGCATCTCCGCAGGCAGCTATCGCTGGCCGCACAGCCCCTGCGCTGATGCTGGCTGGGCTTGTGAGCAGTCTGCATTGCACACATCCATCATCCCACAGCACAGGAAGTCAGGGAGGAGGATGGTACAAGAGGAATTAAAATAAAACCATTTGGTCAGCATCCAGACAGTGAATTGTAACGTATAATGGCAACATATAATGGCAATCTCTTTTTTTTTTTTTTTTAAACTCTGTTTGTCAATAAAATCCGACTGCAGTTCAGCTTTGGGTCATGTGGAATTGCTGCATAATCATTCCCTTCTTCCCCTTGAAGAAAGGAGATGTCTCACATAGCATGAAAAACCGGCACTCGTGGAAAACACAAGCTTTAACAACCCACCGCTCTCTCCAGTCAAGGTTCATTTAAGTGTATGTGTTTGTAGTATTGTGCGTGTACATACATGTACATAAAATTTCTGTGACAGGAAAATAAAGTGCTTGCAATTTCTACACCCTCCACTGTGGAAATAATTTCTTTCTCAGGAGCTGGAAACAAGAAAACACAGCCCACCTCCTGAGCGAGATCCGAGCAAGCCTTTGCTGAAGGAAATCTCCCCCGCTTCAGACCTGCCACTCACACATAGCCCAAGCTGCAAGTTTCCCAACCAGGGATGCAGTTTCCACACATCATCTCGACCCGCTGAGCAGAAAATCACATGCAAAAAATTAACTTCAGGTCTGTTAAGTGCATGGCCTACCCCCAAGGTGCAGAAATAATCTGATTTTCCCTTATTCAAAGCTCCTCCACCAGAAAGAAAAAAAAAAAACACAGGAGACTATAAGTAATCATAAGGTTCTGTGGAGAAAACAGGCAGCAGCAGGAGTCAGCAGACAGGAGCCGAGGAAATCCCTGATGGGGAGCTGGGAGCTGGGATTCTACAGCAGTGCCACTTTGGCATTAAAAACTCGTCTGCACTGAGGAAATGCATCAGAAGCAATCAGTAAAGATGGGGAAAGGCCTCAAGACTGAGGATGTGCCAAGGAGCCCTTTGCAGAGAGGCCCCATCTGGGGTGGAGGTGGCGGGGAGAAGAGGGATGGAGGTGGCAGTGGGGTCTGCTGCCCAGGCAGGAGGTGCCTGCGGTCCCATGCCACACCAGGATAACCTCAACCATTTATCACATGAAAGTCTTTGAACAGTGACTGGGCAGCCCCCTAAGGGCTTATTATTAGAGCAGATGCTAGATCAGTATTAGGATGAGAAGCTGTAAAGCTCCTCTGCAGCGTGCACTGAGGAGGTAAAATCCATAGTACATGTGAAATCACCAAGGCTCCAAATGGAAAATCAATTGTTGTTACAAAGAAGCTGTAGAATCATAGAATCATCGTATATCCTGAGTTGGAAGGGACCCACAAGGATCATCCAGTGCAACTCCTGGCTCCACACAGCACCACCCAACATCCAAACCCAATGTCTGAGAGCACTGTCCAAACACCCCTTGAGCTCTGGCAGCTTGGGGCCATGACCACTGCCCTGGGCAGCCTGTTCCATGCCCACCACCCTCTGGTGAAGAACCTTTTCCTAACCCCCACCTGACCCTCCCCTGACACAGCTCCATGCCGTTCCCTCGGGCCCTGTCGCTGTCCCCAGAGAGCAGAGCTCAGCGCTGCCCCTCCGCTCCCCTCATGAGGAAGCTAAATTCCATTTGGCAGAGTTTTAATCCACACCTCTATGGTTCTGCTTCTTTAATGACGCAATTTATCGGTCTGAGTGCTCTAGTGTCACAGCTATGAAGCAAACCTTCGAGACAGCCCCCACAGCTCAGGGCAGAGCTGCAGGAACAGCGTGTCCATCGCTCCAGCACTCGGGGCAGGAGGCTGTGGTGGCACAGTCAGGTTTCAAATGAAGATCACTCACAGGAGAACTTGGCAATTTCTCTGTGTGGAGCTGTGTATTTCTGACACTTGAAAGAGGAAATTGAACTTTCATCACCTTTAACGCACCTGATTTTTAAAAGAAGAAATGTATTTCACAGAATCACAGAATGGTTGAAGCTGGAAGAGACCTCTGGAAGCCATCTGCTCCCATCCCTGCTCCAGCAGGGACACCAGAGCAGGGTGCCCAGCACCATGTCCAGGCAGCTCTGGAAGATCCCCAAGGAGGAGACTGCACAGCCTCTGGGCAGCCTGTGCCAGTGCTCCGTCACCCACACAGCACAGCAGTGCTCCTGGTGTTCAGAGGGAACCTCCTGTGTGCCACTGTGTGCCCATGGCCTCTGGTCCTGGTGCTGGGCACCACTGAGCAGAGCCTGGCTCTGTCCTCTTGGCACCCTCCCTTCAGGGACTGATAGACATTGATGACATCCCTCTGAGCCTCCTCTTCTCCAGGCAGAACTGTCTCAATCTCTCAGTCTCTCCTCATTGCAGAGATGTTCCAGTCCTCTCATCACCTTGGCAGTCCTCCTTTGGAGTCTTTCCAGTATGCCTATGTCTCTCAAAATGATTTGAAAATGGTCTGTGGCTTTAAAGCTCTTCCCCTCGGAGGTATTTTGGTCTCATGAGGCTCAGAGGGAAGGGTGTGACATTTGCTTGCCAGTCCTCAGTTTCAGTTTTACTTCCAAAGGATGAAATGCAATCAAAAATGTTTCCATGTGAGCACAGGCCCACGGCAGTGAGCATTCCTGGCACAGGCTGCATGTCTCATATCGTGAGAAACAATTCTCATTCATTTCCTGCCCACCAGAAGACACAGTGGGCACAGACAGCGAGGTTGAAGGGCTGCTGCCCTCCCTGCACACCTCCCTCCTGGCAGCGTACCAGCAGGCAGGTTGGAGAGCATCACTGTAACAGCACCAGGTAGGGCTCATTAGCTGTAGCTTAGTACTTCGACCCCTGGGCACTTAGAACTGAATTACAGCTTCATCACTGCTGTGTAACAAGGGAAGAAGACAGTTCTGCCTTTAGATTATTCTGCCACTGACACACAGCTCAGGAGTGCCAAGACCCACTCATCACCTTCCCACAATGGAAGTATCAGGATGGCGAGCGGATGGCACCTCAGGCAGAAGTCTGGCTTCTCTCCCAGCTGCTTCCACACCACATTCAAAACATCAGCAGCTCTCTGGCTGCAGCGGTGGCTACAGCTTTGCCTCACCATGAGGATGTCCAGGCATATTCGGGCACTTTGTAAGCTGGAAGTGAGGACACAATATGTACCTGGGCATGGAAAATCCCAAGGTATGAATGGACCACATCCCCAGGCCAAGCTGCACTTGCTCTTTGTGCAGGCAGCCAGAAAATGCAGTAAAAGTATCCTCGCAGAATCACAAATGGCCATCAGAGCTCATCAGAGGATCCAGTCAGCTGAGAAACTAATAACTGCAGCTCCAGCTCCCCTGCTCAGGGCTTTTCTTCAGCAACATGTGATGCAGGACAGACACCCCATCATACTTCAGGTAGCTGACATCTGCTACGGGATGAGCGGAGCTGCATTGGGATGCTCTGCTCCTCTGCTGGGAACTGGGAAGAAACAGCTTACGTCAGCTTTTACTTTGTGGACATCTACCCCATGCACACCCATTCCTTCTCCCCACTAGCTGGGGCCTCTCCTGGCTGCAGCCCTGCTTTAAAGTCAGCAACTTGCCACAACGTTACCTGGAGGCAGGGGCAGAGAGGAGAAAGGGAGAACGACCTCCCCGGCGCAGCAGTAGGAGCTGGGTTCAGCACAAATGGCACAGATCACCTTGCCTCGCTCCAGCAGGCTCTGTACAAGTCTTCTCCTGAGCTGAGCCAATGCTTTATCCAGGAAGGCTGCACTTCCTCAACAAGAACCTCGTTCCTGGCATAGTGTTACACATTTGGGACTCCTCTGAAAGGCTTTGGTTTGCTGTATATGCTGCATCGGTAACGATCTGCCCTGAGCATTATGTCCGACATATCTCAAATATCTGGGCACATAATGTATTTTGCAACGATGTAATTAATTGTACCTTTTGGGGCAGGGAAGCTAAGCAGCTATTTTAAACACTAGTTTATATTAAAGCAAGTAAAGTTAATTGCCTGTCCATAACAAATGAAAACGAAATATGTACTTTGGAAGATCGCCACAGGTCTCCAATTGATATAAATTTAATGCGCTTCTACGCATCTTGGAGTAAAATGGCATTTTAGTTTATTTGGTATTCTAGGAACTCCTGCACAAAGCTCTGCTTGGAAACCGGGTCGCCCATAAATGCCCACTGGAGGTGTGGGAAGGCTGAGCACAGTGGGATCAATACAGATCACATTTCCACACCAATGGGCCGAGTTCTTTCTTGGGTTTAAAAAGAAGTGATGTTACTGGAAATAAACATCATGTGTTTATCATCTTTATTAAGTAATAATTAATAGGATCAACTTAATAACCCAGCTACGTGCAGAAGAAATATACGCTATTTTTTAAATTCTCTACCATTCCTCACAGCACTGAGATTTTTTGAAGAAAGAGGAAAAAACAAACACTCAGTTGAGTTTGAGATGAAGCCAAATGTAAGTGCTTTACAAACGTTTCAGGGGATGTGGAAGTGACTGTCCTGTCATTTTCACTTTCAATCGCAGAAAATGTTACCTCTGATTTTGGGTGGTTTCAGGAGAGCAGCCAAGTGCTCAAGAGCTGAACTTGTCAAAACCTTTCTTGGCTTGAAAATCTCAGGAGTTTTGGCTTCTGACAAGACTTTTACTACCCACTGCCTTTAGTTGAACTGAAAATATTCCTAGAAAAGGAGATCTTCCAACAGCTCAGTGCCTGTGAGCTCAGCCGAAGCCAGAGCATTCGGAAGGAGGCTGAACAGAATTAAGAGAGCAGAAGCTTTTGATTTGGATCAAAATGTTTTTAATTCAAATACTTGCCACTTTTGAGAAAAAATACGCAATTGTATTTTAATGCAACTATTTGGGAAGCTGTACATGCTCAGGCTGTAGAAGACTGCATCACAAAAGTTTTTGTGGCAGATGCACAGAAGAGATAGCAGCAAGTGGGAAATTGACCTGCACCTGCCCCAGTGCTTTCGATGGAACTTGGCTCCTCCCTGACATCTGGATGCTCTAGTTGCGAAAGTCTGCTTGACCCTACTTATCAAATTCTGTCTTTAAATGAGCACACATAAAAAAAGAGAGCAGCTGAAGGCCAGGAGATATTGTAGGGCTTGAACCCCGCTTTCCATTCCTGGAGAAGCATTTTGCCTGCACTCTGTTTCAGTGCCTCTTTGTAAAACCCTGTTTCTTCAGCCTGCTAATGAGTCCCAGATCAGTGCATCCCATCCAACGGGACATGTTGCATGTATGCAGGGGTTCCACCTCCTCTCCCTCCTGGGATGAGGCATGTACACATCCTGACAGAGAGTCTGTAAGCATTAAGCCCACTGAGGACCGCGATAATATCCAGTGGAGTCATGGAGATAGCTGAACGTGCTCAACATCATGCAAGCTGCTTGTACAAAATGACCACTTTTCAAAACGTGATTCCATAGAGCTGAGTTTGATTATAAGAGGCAAGAAGTTATTCCTGACTCTGAATTAGGTTTCCCCAGTTCAGTCTTTTGAAATTGCATGGGTGAAGCCATGAGGAGAAAGACTATCCCTGGTGAAACCAAATATCTCCATTACTCAAGGAACAATCTCTGATTATAGCACCGGTGTCCATAAGTAATTAGAATCCATTGAGCTAGTCCATTTCAATATTTCTAATTTTATCATTTGGTAATTAATCTATTCTTGGTCACATGGTTCTTACTGTAAAAAGAAACTACCATCTGTTCTAAAGCCTCGTTAGAGAAGGATCTGAAAAATAGATGAGGAGAGGTGTGTTGTACATTTGCTTTTTAGCAGTTGGGAACACTGCAGGGAAAAGCAGGTGTGCAACAGACATAAATCTTTCCCATCACCTGAGGTGTCTGGTTTTATATTCACTTATTTGAATATATCTGTAAATCAAATACTTTTCACCTCAGGAATGTATTTGCATATCATGAATTGTTACTCAGGATCTTTATCACACAGTAGCAATCACAGAGACCTAGCTCCGTTTATGGGCTTTTGAATTGGAGAGGTTATGCCAATGGAAACAATAGTAATAGTTACTATTGGCAGCATAAAGGGACAGCACTGAAAGAACAAACAGCAGCATAACAAAGTCTCGTTCCACTGCCCCAGTATACAGCTAGCGACATGACGGTCCCCAGAAAATTGTTTCATCATCCCTTCAGAAAAAGTGAGTATGAGTCAACTGATTTAATTGGCACTACTGTAGGGTCAACCTGATTGTTTGTCCTGCGCAGACCTCCCTGGGATTTCACCTGAACAGATTTTTTGGAGGGGGGATATGTGCCTCCACACGTACGAGTGGCAGTGCTCCCAGTCATCTCCACCCACCCATCATCGTTCTCCGATGAGCTGTGATGTGTGGCACTCCTGACACTCTTTCACTTCTCACTGAGCCACACGGCAAGCTGCAGGACTGGAGAACTGAGGTACTCCGAAGTTGCCACAGCAGCTTCAAACCTTGCGCTTTCCTTGCCTCTCCCTGGTCCCGTGCCAGCAATACCTGCCATCTCAGAGCATAAAAGATGTGGCTAAAATCACTGCTCGTTCCAGTGGCTCTTCTACATACAGCGTTCCACCTAATCAATCAAGCATCATAAGCAAAACAGCAACACTTTGGCCAATGTAAACCTCTTCTGTCCAAGGTTTTCTCACAGCTTAAAGTACCTGCAGAACAGACTCGCTCACCAGTTTTTAAACAATTCTTTTTGGGGTTTGTTCCTCATAAGACCAGTTTTCTTCCAAATTTTCATAAATTTCTTGTGGACTGGCTGAAGACCAGTGCAGTAGTTGCCAAGGGCATAAATACTATCCGTACTTGATAAACAGGGCTTGCTGACCACCTGCTTAACACAGTCCAGAGCAGATGGGAGAGATGTGGTATAGCCAAGACTGGGTGATGATACCCACTCCATCCAGCTCCACAGTTCCAGCTCAGCTGTGCTGGACCTACACATCCCTGGCAGACACGGTGAGCTCCATCAGCACTGGGATACGCTCACAGGAAGCAAACCTCTTCAATGCCTGCCCTGTAACAGGACTTCAGGCACAGAAGGGTTTTGACCTCTCCATTGCTCAATGGTAAACTTGGGGACTTGACCTACAGAGAGAGGTAAAGGGCAGATTTTAAAGGACCTACTTTCTTCCTGCCAGGAACAATGTCCTCTAGGCAGTTTTCATTCACCCATGCTGTTTTGGAGATGGAAAGAATTTATCAGGATGATTTCCAAGCTGACCTAAGCTCCAAAGGACAATCTTCAACCTGTTTAATTTACGAGTGCAGGCGAAGCCAGGATGCCCTGCTCTATTCCCTTTTCCACAAGCCATGACCATGTTAAACCTTGAGAAGCAAAGACTTCAGTTTGACAGTTCTTTTGTTACCGTATATTCTAAATATACCTTTGAACTGGCAGGTTCACTGAGATTGTCATCTTTTTCTTCTTCTTTTACTTTTAGGTCTCAGATTCCTTTTCTATATAAGCTTTGCACTGAGAAATACAATGAGGAATTCTTCAATGACAGCAAGATGCAGCACTAGGTGCAATGCTATATTCTGGGTAAATGATACCATTCAAAGGACAGGGCAGAGCATGAATAGCATTGATTTCCAGAACAGCTATTTCTGGACTTAGCAAAGTTTGGTGAGGCCGCTCTCCTTCGCTGGCTGATCTGATAAGAGGTTGTGTCCCACCCTAGCAGACAGCAATATGGCCTCAGCTATATGCAGCTTTGTCACCTCCTGCTTGGGTCATAGCATTACTTCATGCTTGGACTCACTAGCTGGAGAAGCTCAGCCTCATGGAGAACACGACAGCACCTTGCACTACTTCTAGGCTAAAGAAGGAGCTTCCAAACCACACTTTACACTCTATAATGGCTTGCAAAGCAGACATATAATCATGGCACTTTCTGACCTTCTTCAAGGACATCTGCAATCACTTGGGGTTCAAGGGTGAAGGCCTGGATGGCAGCTTAGACCCTCCAAGGAGTGAAGCCAGTCCAGGCAATGAGATGCACTTCCAGCTCCTCACAAACAAAAGCAGCACCATCACTTACAGAACAGTTTATCTGACGGTTTTCATCTCCCACTGTCTAGGTGAACCACACCCAGCGCTGATTCTTTGCATTAACTTTAAATGGAGTCTAGAGGAGCAGCTCAGGTATGAATAACTACATTGTACGGGTTTTAATAAGTGAATCCATCTCCAAGCAACTGGTTGTGTTATGCCTGCCCACACAAATAGCCATAATGGAACAGAAAGGTTTGCAGTCATAACCCGTGAATTTCTGTCACTTTCCAGATTAAGTTGTACAAAATTGAAGTAGCTGTATTTTGTAGATTATTTGGAAAGAAAAAAGCACAGATAGTTTTTTCAATTCTGCTACTATGTGCAATTTATTTTTTATGGATTTTGAAGTATTTTCTTTTCTAACATCTCTAACCTGCAATTAAACAGGATGTTTTAAACCTATTTCTGGTTTTAAACATTTTATGAAGATAACTTTCAGCCACTTTACAAGCACAAGTGTGTGAATAAACTGTTATCTCATTAGAATGTCCTTTATCCACCTGAATAACTCAACATTGGCAGCTTTTCAGAGCACAAAACTTGGCAGAGAAATGGCCTGGCTATATATCCAAAGCTAGCACTGAGCACTCTTGCTGTGGCATGCTAACCTTGCGTGCTTCAAAAGTGCATGAGTATTTTAAGAAAGTTAAAATACTGTTGTCAGATTGTAAATTATTTCATTTCACCAATTACCACAGCATCAATGTGACTTCATTTGTCACAGGTGTCACGAAGTTCCTGTCAAATCAGAAAAGGGAGTGGGGTGGATCCAGAGAGCCATTGATGGGAGCCTCCACCACCACTGCTAGAGGCCAAGGACTTGTTTATTGAAGTTTTAGCATTTTTGCTGAACGTAGAGCTGGAAATTCTGACTGCTGCCAATGAAAGTTTTAAAGTCCAGGAGATGAATCCGATGATTCTTACTGGTCCCTTCCAGCTCGGGATATTCTATGATTCTGTAAGAAGTTCCATCTTCTTCATGCAGAACTGTGGAAAGGTGACATGGCGGGCAGGAGCAGAGCTGGCAAAGGGGACTGTGATTCAACTGGTCTTTGCAAAGCCTTATTACCAACCTCACAGATCCATTTACTCATCTTCCCACTTCCCAGATGTTGCCTCCACTGTTTTCCATTGTTGGTGGCTTCCTTGGGCCATGCTAGCCCATGGCACGGGCATCCATGCCCAGTGGTGTATGGACTCCTCTGGTGTCTTTCCCCACAAGCTTCAGACTGGGTGACAAAGACAAATTGGGTATGAAGCCACATGTTCCTGATCCTCTCCCTGCTCCTATGGCAGCAGCTCTCCTCCTCCTCCATAGCCAGCCCCCTCTGTAGCTCTGCTAGAAGTGCCCTCGTTTGGGCCTCCCAACATTTCCAGTCCATCACCCCTACTTCCCTGCTCTCAGATGTGCACAAGGCCCTCACTCCAGCGCAGATCCCTGCCTTGCACATCACCCCCTGCTGATGCTTCACACACAGCTTTGCTGCCCCAGTGCTTCCCTCACATCAGCCTGTCTGCTCATCACTATTTCTGCTGCTTTCCTCCTGCCCCTCTAATAACTGAGCACTCAGTGAATGCAGCAGAAGGCCAGGAGAGTTAATGTTGCCTTGTCAAATCTTGAAAGACCTACATGCAATCCCAACTGGTTCTATTAAGGAGAAACAAAAAAAGAAAAAAGAGAGAGCATGAAAATGCGTTTGCAAAGGTTGAATGCTGATGTTTAGTTTCTTGACATGATGAATTTATCCAGAAAAGCTGCATCTCAAGCATAAAAGAATTTGTAAAGAAAGACTCTGCAGGCAGCTTGGCAGAGACATCATGGCTGTGACCATCATCTTCCTCAGGTAATAACCTTGTCAAGGGCAAGAGGACTTCTCTGCACATGTGGGATGCAGAAGCAGCCACTGAGCAGGTGAATTGCAATTGTCTCTTCAGCCATAAAATAAATGCTGAGTCCATCAGTGCTTGTATAGATGTGAAAGCAGATTCATGGTTGATGCAGAAGAAAGCCCTTCAAAAGCTTACTTTAGCATCCACATTTCTTCCTTACGCTTCTGTCTCTTTCAATCCCTTTGGCTTTCAACAACAACAGAAATAAGGAAAAATCAGCAACAAATTGCCTTAGTGCCACGTATGAATTCTGATTTACAAGCAACAGACAGCAGCATCGCGGTGATGGCTGCAGCAAACGGGTGTGAGATGAGCCCCACCAGCACCACGCCAACTATGAGCCGGGCACAGCCCCAGCTCCAGCTCCTCCACCAGTGCTGCTCTTCACTCCTGCAAGAACTGCCATCATCGTGTCACCAGGTCAGTGGAGGGTCAGGGACTATTGAACCATGTCGGTGTAACAGGAGCAGGGGCAGCAACAGAAGCTCTGCACTTGTCTTTCCCCTGTCTTGCTCATCTCACTCACACGCCTCCAATTCTTATGTGTCTCTCCACCACATTTATACATAGCTGGTTATAAAGATCATCACAGAAAATTCAGTGTTCTGGTTTTGGGGTGTTTGTTAGTTTTGTTTCTTGGTTTTTTTTTTTTTTT